>CM066249.1:2964068-3043068 GCA_033675135.1 Frankliniella intonsa | reverse complement strand
AGCCTCCCCTCCCAATCCGCCGTGGCCTTGACTGGGCGGTGTGCGTGGCGGGGCGGGGCGGGGCGGGGTGGGGCGGGGCGGGGAGGGCCAGTTTGAATAGCGGGCAGAGGAGTGGGAAATGCAATAATGGTCGGCTGGGGGTGGGCCGGGCCGGCCGGGCGGGGCCCCGGGCTGGGCACCTCGCCACCTCCCTAGGCTCTGTGAGACCATGTAAGAAGGACTGTTACATTGTCCTACTTATTGCTACTTACATGGAGAGGCGCAGCAAAATGTAATGTGTATATATACCGTGGTAGCAGATTATTCGTCTTAGAAATATATGTTTGAGTCGTTTTCCACGTTATCTTTGTGGTGCGAGGAGGACCACGACTGGGGTCGGTGCGGTGCGGTGTGGGGCCGAGCCGAGCCGAGCCGAGCCGAGCCGAGCCGAGCCGAGCCGAGCCGAGCCGAGCCGAGCCGGGGGCTGGAGAGATGTACGGCCCGCCAGCAAAGGCCACCCCCACCCCGCCCGCCCCGCCACCCCATTGTCACCGGCAGGGGCGTGGGGGGGAGGGAGGGAGGGAGGGGGGGGGGTCAAGGCGATGAACATATGTAGATAGGAATCCAATATCATTTTGTCAGCAGTAAAGAAGCAGCGTGGGGTCCAGCCCCCCCCCCCCCCCCCACTCTCCCCGACGCCAGCAGTTTGCCCTATCGGCCGCCATATCTTGTTCCCCGGGACACCTCCGCCATGTCCCCCCTCGCCACGGCAGGCCAGGCCCGCGCATTAGTGGCCGCGGCCAGCCCAGTAAAGTCGTCGCCAAGGTGCTATCGTTACCTGTGGAATAGGATACGGGCGTGCACACACACACACACACACACACACAGAGGCGCGCGCGTCTGGCGTCTGACTATTATTAGTAGGATTTGCCGTTGTTACCTTCTGCTCCTTCTTTGGACCTCTGTGCCTGCGACGCCATATCTCGTGCGGTGCCGCTGCCCCCCTCCGCTGCTGCTGAGACAGTGATGTCCGCGGCGTGACCGCCCGTGCCGCGGTCCGCTGGCCCCGCCCCGCCCCGCCCCGCCCCGCCCCGCCCCGCCCCGCCCCGCCCCGCCCCGCCGCGGCCGCCTATCTGCCCGCTGCCTTTAGGATTCATAGTTCCGGTGGCCGCCGCGCCGCGCCGCGCCGCGAGAGGCTGCGGTCTGGTCGTTACGTCACTGCGGTGATATACTTGACGACTTGCTCGTCGCACGTGTATCTTTTTGTTTCTGTCCCCACCGCACCGGTTCGGCAAAAAAAAAAAAAAAAAAAAAAAAATCCTTGGTTTTTTGGTTGTTTGTAGCAGCGTCTTTGATCATTGATTGTTGCTCGACTAAGTTTTCATTGCGAGGCTCTCGTACGTTTGGCCACTCGAGGAAACCTGTTCTCCTGCTGCGTCCTGCTGCGTCCTGCGGTGTCCTGCGGTGTCCTGCGGCCGGGCGGCGCTGCAGCGACACTCGATACGCCCCATCACACCGGCGGCGCCGCGTCGGCCGCACCACACTGCTGTTATTTTTAGCTGTGTAGTTGTAGCTGACCGGTGTATTGCCGCGGTCGAGATGAGAGTGAATGAGCCCGTGTACTCCCGTGTACTCCGGTGTACTCCCGTGTACTCCGGTGTACTCCCGTGTACTCCCGTGTACTCCCGTGTACTCCCGTGTTTTGCACTGTTTCCCTTAGTGTATTCCACTGTATATCGGTGCACACATCATTTTCGAATTGTCTTTATTCCTGCTTTCTCAAAAACGTGCACTGCTTTGCTGTTCTTTTCCCCCACCAAATTACTTCCAAAGCCGAAAATGATTTATTTAAGTCGCCCTTTTGTAGTTTTCCATAATAATATGTTTCACGAATCTCAACGCCCGGCCCGGCCGGCCGGTGTGCCCACGTGGCTCAGCTCGTCGCTCGCTGCAGTGCGGCCCGGCCCGCCTGAGCACGACTACAAAAACATCATCCAGCGCGCGCGCGTGTGGACCATGTACCTGTGTGTGTGTGTGTGTGTGTGTCCGTCCAAAATTTGCTGCTGGCTGTCCTGTAGGCCGGCACTCCCCTGTAGGCTGCCGCCCGCTGCGCCCGCGGCGCGGGGCGGGGCGGGGCGGGGCGGGGCGGGGCGGGGCGGGCCCGCACGGGCAATTTATCAACCGCCGGCGACAGGCTTGACCCCTGTGACCCGCGGCGGGCTGTACCGGCCTGGCCCGGCCCGGGCCTGCAGACGCACCAAACCTCGGCGGGCCCGTCCCCGTCCCGTCCCCGTCCCCGTCCCCCGTCCCCGTCCCGTCCCCGTCCCCGTCCCCGTCCCCGTCCCCGTCCCCGTCCCCGTCCCCGTCCCCGTCCCCGCCTCCCCGTCCCCGTCCCCGTCCCCGTCCCCGTCCCCGTCCCCGTCCCCGTCCCCGTCCCGTCCCGTCCCGCCCCGTCGCGACGAAAGGTACGGCGCGGCGCGTGTATGGCCAGCAGGAATGTTGCCATTATTTTTCTTGGTCGGCGCGGCGCGGCGCGGCGCTGCGGTCCGCCTGCTGAGTCTGACCAGCGGCTGTTCGGCAGCGGCAGGATCGTCCTGCAGCAGGCCGCAGGCCTCGACTAGTATGAAGACGCAGGCAGGCAGGCGCCTGGTCCGGGGCCCCATGCAGGGCCCCATGCAGGGCCCCGCCCCGCACCCCGGCCCTGCCGGCCCCGCCGCTTATTGAATGAAGGACGGCGTGACCCACCGAGTCACAACAGGCTTTGCCACTCATTCACTGCCAGCTCGGATGTACTACGATACTCCTCGTCCCTCCTCAATTTTTAAAATGTTTATTTCCCCGCCTCTCTGCCTCTGTTGTCGCGCGGCCTCCTCTCCTGGCCGCTGGCTCGCGACAGTGATACAGCGTCGTTCTGTCAAAGGCTCCAAGTCTAGAACAAACCTGGAAATGGGAGGCGTCTGCTACTCTCTTACATTTTGATTTCCGGCAGTCCCGCGCCTTCCCCGAGGCGCCAGCGCGCGCCAGCGACACCTGAATTAGAAACTAAGTTGCAGTGGCGCTCGGCTCGGCTCGGCCAGTGCGACGCTGGTAACACTTAATGCTGACTGGCGCGGGGCGGGCGGGCGCTCTGCAGTGCACTTTTGCCGCCCACTCTCTGCCGCGGCGCAGCGGCGCGCGTAGCCTATATTTTTTTATACTAGTCGATTCCGCTGGCAGCGACAGAGAGACAATCTGGATGGACAGTGAGGCAATAAAGATTTATTGGTCCGGGCCGCTGCAGCAGCGCGGTGCCCGTCTTAGAAACATCTCGACAGACAGACAGACGGACTGTCTGCCCGCGTGAGCTGACACGCTGACAGCGCTGACAGACTGGCGGCGCGGGGCGGGCCGGCGCGGGCGGACCCACTGACGACAACGCCGACTGACTGACTGACGAGTCGGGCGGGTGTTGTGTGGCAGGATCGGCTGTGGCCCGTTTGACTGCACAGTGCGCTTTGGAATAGTCCTATTGCAGCAGTTTAGTCGACTATTTTTTTTATACTAATTTATTTGAGTCGTTTATTCTTTTTAATGCTACTCTTTACTATTATAAAAAATATAGGCGGGACGAATACACATGGTAGAGAGCCCACCGCTTTATACTTATAATGAAAAGAAAAATGAACGAGTAAAACTTGTATTTCCTATCATCATTAGTTTCGGGCGGCGCGGCGCGGAATGGACGTAGCTTCGTTCACTTGTCGACAGTTATCGGACTGCTGTACGTATTTTTATTTCATTTGAAGGAATGTTGGTGGACGTGCGCGGTCAGCGAGTCCCCCCTCCTCTCTCCACTCTCACCTCTCACCTCGCCTCATGTCTGCAGCGTTCAGAGTCGCCCCGTGTAATTTGTCCCTGATATATAAGACGTGCAGCGGGAAAGAAATTTGCATTCGGGATTCGTGTTTGTGTTTACGAGGCCCGTCCTGTTTCGGTTCCCGATCCGGCCGCCGGACCGCCGCCGCTGCTATCGTCTTCATTTTTTTTTTTCGAGGGTTTTTTAAACGTAACAATTGTGGTCGTCCCGGCTCTGCTGGTGACTTACTGCACCAGCAATTATCCAGTTGAGCGGCGGCGCGGCGGCGTGCGCGTGCGTGGGGGCCACGGCCCCGGCCCCGGCCCCGGCCCCGGCCCCGGCCCCGGCCCCGGCCCCGGCCCCGGCCCCGGCCCCGGCCCCGGCCCCGGCCCCGGCCCCGGCCCGCGTCGCCTAGTGGGTGTTTCAGAGAACAGCGTGCGGGTTGCCTACCCGCCCCAGCCGTAAGGCGCCGTGGCCCCTTGGGTAGGCAGACCCGCAATACTGTTACGTGTCCTCTGAAACGCTTGGTACATCACTAATATCACTGCGGCACCTTTTGATTACTTAAAAAAAAGAAAAGAAATAGTCGACGCAAGTTGTTCTTTGCAGTAGCAGCTGCAGACCGCGCGGGCCGTTGCGGACTGGTGTTTGAACCTGAGCAATAACTTGCGTCCCGGCCCGGCCCGGCCCGGCCCGGCCCGGCCTCACTTTGCGCCCGCCTGGCCGGCCGGCCCGCTCACTCGAATGCACATAGAGCCACCCATGTTAACCGATATCCAATATCGCGAATCTGAGCGGCGGCGGCGGCTGCTGCCGGGACCTGGCACCCCCCGGGGGGCCACCGGCGGCCACTGGCGGCCACTGGCGGCCACCGGCGCCCAGTCCCCGGCCGTGCCGACCGAGGGGCGCAGCTTCAAAGAAAAATGGAATCAAGTTTGCGTCATGCCTTACCGTTTCCTATGGTTCATGTAGATCCATTTTTCGGCTTTTAAAAGTATTTCTACTCCAAAGACTTGTTGTTTTTAAATCTAATAACAACAACGTTTGTTCTACGGAAGCATGTCCCTGAAGCTATATTCCAAGAACGAAATGTTGTTGGAGTTGCCAGCCGGTGACACACTGACCTTTTCTTTTTTTTCTACGTGTAGTGAGTTTATAAAAGCACGCTGGTGTTCCCCGCCTGCAGCGCAGCAGCCTGCCCGGGACTGCCTCCTCTCCTCCCACGTGACCGTCGTGGCGTGGCGTGGCGTGGCGTGGCGTGGCGTGGCGTGGCGTGGCGTGGCGTGGCGTGGCGTGGCGTGGCGTGGCGTGGCTCCGCTCGCTCTGGACTCAACTATGTTATTATTAGTCAATCATGTTATCTATATATCTGGCGGGCCGCCTGCATACGATGCATACGTAATGTCTCAATCATTGGGGGGGGGGGGGGGGGGGGGAACTGCTGCTACTGACCCGGGCAGGGCAGGCGAGTCATTAATGAGTCACTCACAAATAGAGACTGGCGGAGACACTGTGTCCGCCGTCCTGGGCTGTCGCAGCCTGCGCAGCCTCGACGCTCTGAGAATAGGGCAGTGTTGTGTTTGCGTCCGATTTAACAGCGCTATACTCGTTCATGTCACTCACTATCGACACTGGCAATGACCAGTCCCTTATTCAGAAAACGTGCCGTCATGTTGGAAGTGAGATAGGAACACTATGAAAAAATACCGGAGACGGTTACGTTTTGGCTTCGGTCCGTAACGTAATTTTCAGGTAGGGTCAGACAGTTGGAAGGTTTGGCCGCTGTCCGGCGTCCTGCTGCGGGGCGGGGCCGGGCGGGGCGGGGCGGGGCGGGGCGGGGCGGGGCGGGGCGGGGCGGGGCGGGGCGGGGCGGGGCGGGGCAGGCTCAACTAGCGCGCTGCCCACGCGCCGGATTAATATAATTACCCCCAATAGAGAGCGCCTCCTCTCAACACCTCTGCGCGCGGCTGCCGGGCGCGGCGCGGGGCCCTGATCCGCCTCGCCCCGCCTCGCCCCGCCTCGCCCCGCCACGCCCCGCCCCGCCACGCCACGCCCCGCCACGCCACGCCACGCCACACGGGCGGAGTGATTTGGGCGGGACTATAGCAGGTGACGCGACGCCTTGCTGTGCGCCCACGGGCCCCACGTCTGCCACCGGTTCCGTTCGCCGGCGCGCCGCTGTCGGTGTCCCCCCGGGCGGGGCGGGGCGGCCAGGACGGCCCGACACCGCGTCAATCATTTTAATGCCGCAAAGAATAAGAATTATAGCCGGTGGAAATTTTCCCCGGTAAACGCGTGGTATTACACTTGAGTGAGGATTCTCCTTTTAAAAAAATTAAGTACTATATAAAACCCGAGGAGGAAACAGCTCTGAATATTTTGTACAACGTGTAATTCAGAAAACATTTGAAAATTCTAGAAAATTCAAAGCGTTTCACGCTTGAGCAAACCACGACGGAATCTGACTAGAGTCGAATAGAACTTTTTTCTAATTCTGACTGAGGCTAAAATAATGTGGCTGCGGCTTGGTATGAAAAGAAGTAAAATTGATACATGTAGTTAATTTAATTTGTGTTATGGAGCATTAGAAGAACTGACAGAGACGATGCGATACCAGAGTTCCCTGAATAACTAACTCTAAATAATTACTCGGGGGCGCGCAACCTTTCCCGTTTCAGGTCGACTCTCCCGAATACTTTATCTGTAGCGGAGGTCGAAGTTCTTGTGCGGTCGCGTGCCCCCGCGCCGCGGCCACGTCTGGCGGGGAACACGGAGCACGCACATCTGCTATGAGTTTCCAAATCCGTTATTATGCGAAAAGCTTTTCGGTGAAAACGCACAGGGTCATGTGAAAGACTAACGTAGGCGTTTCCCTCTCTCCCTCTCTCCCCTCCCTCCCTCTCTCTCTCTCTCTCTCTCTCTCTCTCTCTCTCTCTCTCTCTCTCTCTCTCTCTCTCTCTCTCTCTCTCTCTCTCTCCCCCTCTCTCTCTCTCTCTCTCTCTCTCTCTCTCTCTCTCTCTCTCTCTCTCTCTCTCTCTCTCTCTCTCTCTCTCTACACGCAGAGACGCTTGTACGTATGAATGAATGAATCCTGATGCCGGCTAGAGGGTCGGGCGTGGCGTGGACGCCGGGTCCCGCCCGCCTGCCTGCCTGCGTTACGGGTCCTCGCACACTCCCGGCCAATTGGCAATGTTGCGGCCGGGTAGAAGGGGGGGGGGTGGGGTGGGGGGGCTGGATCCTGTAACTGCCGCAAGGGACGGCTTGGATTACGTGGGTTTGATTCGCCATGCCGGGTCCGTAAAGTGCGATGGTGAGAGAGAATGTGTCTTTGTGGCTGGGAGAGAGGGAGAGAGAGAGAGAGAGAGGGAGGAGGAAGGAGGAAGGAGGGGGTCAATCTGAAAACGGCACTTAGTTAGGATACGCCTGGTAGGCATTTCGCACACCAGCTCGTAGACTAGCCCTGGTTGGGTTCATTGTAGCGTCGACTAGCGACCGGGGCGGGGCGGGGCGGGGCGGGGCGGGGCGGGGCGGGGCGGGGCGGGGCGGGGCTGCGGCCGCAGCGCGGAGGATCCCCGTTGAGAAGGGGTCCGGACATGCTGATCCGGGGCGGTGAGGGGCGGGGCGGAGGCGAGGGGCAGGAACAGTACTTCGAGGAATGCGAGCGAGGCGTGGGCGGGGCGGGGCGGGGCGGGGCGGGGCGCGGGGCCCGAGCCGATATCGCAGCGCAGGGGTCTCAAACTCGTGGCTCGCATAGCCGGCTGGCGGCGGGACGGGGCGCGGCGAGGGAGCCACTCGCGTGGTTTGAGGCCGTGCTGCGGCTGGACCAGGGCTACTTACATGGCTGGGGACCAGGGCGGCGAGGAGGCCGGCGAGGAGCCCAGCCGACCTGCCGGCCGGACACCACCGTCTCGTTCAGCAGCGGTAATGAACCTTTTCGTTTCCGTGTCGATCAAAGAATTCTTGTACTTGCCGGGAGAATGAACTGAGACAATGGTGCTGTCTGTGCGGCAATAGTTCATCGACAAAACTTTCGAAAGATGTGCAACAGGCATTTACCTAAACGTTTCTATGCGATTTTCACAGCTGTAGGCCATGGTTATAATCTACCCCTGCCCTGCGTAGATGTGAATGAAACGAACCGGTTTGAAACTGTGCGGTCGTGAAACAGTGCCGGAGAGGGCGCGGGGCGGACGGGCGGCGGGCGCTGCAGTAGTGCTAACACGGGCTTGTATTCAATTCCGGCCAATGAAACCATAATGAGGCGGGCTAAGGCGAGGCGTCCCCCCCCCTCCCCCCTCGGCTCTGGTCCCGGCACCAGATTGGTTTTCGGCAGAAAGCCAAATCGGCTGCGATTAGAAGACGCGGTCGAGGCCGGCTGGGCCGGGCCGGGCTGGGTGCCGGCGATGTCGCAGCCTCGGTCAAAACCCTTCCCCTCCTTCCTCTCCCTCCCCTCTCCTCTCCCTCCCTCTCCTCTCCCTCTCCTCTCCTCTCCCATCTCCTCTCCTCTCCCCTCTCGTCTCCCCTCTCCTCTCCCCTCTCCTCTCCCTTCTCCTCTCCCTTCTCCTCTCCCCTCTCCTCTCCCCTCTTTTCGCTTGCCACCTCCTCAGCAGCACCGCTAGCTTCATTTTTGTCGAGTAAAAAGGAGAAAAAAATCAGCTCTGATAGTCAATTATCACCCTTAGAGAACAATGCGCTCTCTGTCTCTCTCCCTCTCTCTCTGTCCTCCCCGCGACCGTAGTGGCAGTCCCACCGCCCACGAGGCCCGCCCCGCATGGCCCGTACGGCACGGCCCATTCTAAACTCTGTCCGGGCGGCCAGTGTTAACGAGGACAGGGGCTCATAGTCACGCACGGCGGGGCGTGGCGGGGCGGGGCGGGGTGGGGCGGGGCGGGGGGGCGGGGCGGGGCGGGGCGGGGCGGGGCCGGAGGGTGCTTGGGTGACCTTGCATTGTTTCGCATATCGTGCGCTGCCGCCATTGTGGCGGTCGGCTGCGGCCCCGCCCCGCCCCGCCCCGCCCCGCCCCGCCCTGCCCGGCGGCCAGCAAGCGACAAAGCCGAGGAAAGGGGCCATCTTGAAGGTCGCTGCGTGCACTCCTGGCCGCCGGCGCGCCGTCCGTGCTGCAGCCGTGGCGTGGCGGCTTTAAGGGCGGGGCCGGGCGGGGCCGGGCGGGGCCAATGAAGTAGTAAACGACCAAGGGGTGTATCCGCTGATTTACCCATCCACTCTGCACCTCCCCACCCCCAGCTCTCTCCCTTCAGAGCCGAGCCCCCGGCCGATTAGCAGGCCCCTCCGCCTTCTGGAACAAGTATTGGTCGTGTCTGCGTGTCGCTACGCCGCCCTCCTCACTGTCAACGTGTCCGTGTCCTCACTCTCTCCGCTGCACGTCCGCATGGTCCAGGACTGCGGCGGGGCGGGGCGAGGCGAGGCGGGGCGCTCCATACACAATTAAAATCTCCGCAAGCCGAGTCGAATCCCTTTCTGCCCCCCCCCTCTCTCTCTCTCTCTCTCTCTCTCTCACTCTCACTCTCACTCTCACTCTCACTCTCACTCTCACTCTCTCACTCTCACTCTCTTACTCACTCTCACACCGTTTTGGTGCGTGCGTTTCGGGCGTGACGCCACCGTGCCCCAACGGAAGCAAGCAATTTATGGATTCTTGTAGGAAATTAGTATTCGGGCGTTGCTTGGGAGCGCGGGCGGGTGTTGGGTGGGGGGGGGGGAGGGGTCGAGATGACCTTTCTCATTACACCCGCCCGGCCCGCCAGGGCTCAGGCCGCCTCGGCTCACGGTCACAACCCCCTTCATCAGAATTAAGTTATGTGGATATGATTTGGCGCGCCCGGCCCGCCGCCTGGCCTGGCCCTGTGGCCCTGTGGCCAACCTGTGGAATTGATTTCGCAGGTAGTGAGGTGGCGCGGCCGACAGAGGGTGGGCTGAAAGCGATAGGGTCATCGGGTAAGTTAGGTCACGAGGGTCTAAGCGGGGACGGGATGGTGCGGCGCGGGGCGGGGCGGGGTCGGAGGGAGCTAGCGACGCGATGCGCCTTTGTTGATTGCATAGGCCCTTGCCTCTCGCGCTGCCGGCCCGGCCCCTGCCGCCCCGCTCGTCCCCTGCGAAGGATAAAGCGTGCGAAGCTCGTCGTTCGTTTGTTCAGAAAATCCAGCGTGTTATTAACGCCCGCGCTGCCGATGTCGGAGGGTCGCGTTAATGTTACTTTATTCGCAGTCACTGGTCCAATAACATAGCGCATTTGGTGGTGCCCCGCCCCGCCCCGCCCCGCCTTTCCCCACAGGGGGTGTGGCGTGGTGGAGCCGCGGGTGCTCCCCAAAACACTGCACAAACACATAAGAGCTCGCCCGCAACATGCAGGACATTCCCCCGTAAATGGAAAGCCATGTCTTGATGCATTATTCGCACCATAAAGCAGCGGGGCGCGGCGCGCGGCAGAGTGGGGCGGGGCGGGGCGGGGCGGGGCGGGGGGGGGCGGGGGGGGGCGGGGCGGGGCGGGGCGGGGCGGTCCCGGGCGGGCGCGCTGCTGCTGCTGCTCCAGTCTCTTAGGATATGACTGAGGCCCCGGCTGGGGCGCGCTTAATAAGGAGACGGACATAAAGACACCGGGGGAAGGAGGGGGGGGGGCGCTACCCGGCAACTTTTACGGCGGGGAATATCATGATCCGGCGGGCCGCGCCGCGCCGCGCCGAGGTGATAACCCCGCGCGCTGCACCGGTCATGTGTTGTTTAGCTCCGCCTTTTTATCGCACTGCAAATTGTACATTTACGGCGAATCCATTACAATTCCTAGGAATCATTATAATGACAATGTACACAAGAAAACCGATGCCTTGGTCTCCGCCGAGGACCATCACATGGTTTCAAAAAGTAACTCATGATTTTTATAGCTATTTATTTCTGTCCTGTAATCCGTGCGATGACCCTTGGAAACCAAGGAATCGCGTTTTAACCGGGAGGATGTGAATCAAGTTTGGTTCAGGATGTCAGATGAGGCCTCCACGAGGCGGAGCTAAGGAGAGCGCCTGCGACACACTGGATAGGCCAACCCGCCAAGCACGCGAGTGAATGTGGCGGCCTACCCGGAGAGTCCCAAGCGCAGGGGATTAAATTCCGGGTGCCCTAATTTTCGTCACTGTCGTCACCTGTCGAAGAGTTCATTGTGGGTTACCTAGAGAGAATTATGTCGTTCGTGCGAGCTGTCGGCGTCGAACCTCTGTCGTGTTTCTGACTGTGCACCCCGTGTCCCTGTTGCAGGCCACCCCCCGCCCGCGCTGTCCTGGTGGCGCGGCAGCCAGCAGGTGGAGGCGGAGAGCGCGGCGGACCAGGGCTACGGGCCGAGCCGCTCCAGGAAGCTGCTGATCCTCAGGCTGAGCCGGCGCCACCTGCACGAGAGCCTGCAGTGCCAGGCCGCCAACAGCAACATCTCCGCGCCCGTCGCCACCGCCGTCACCATCGACATGCGATGTGAGTCAGTCACGCCTCTTTCTTACAATACACTCGAAATCGAGGGGGAAACAACTCTAAGATTTTTGTACACCTAGTAATTCAGAAAAATTCAGAGAAATTCAGAAAAATTCAGAAAAATTTCACAAAAATTCACAAAAATTCATAAAAGTTCACAAAAATTCATAAGAATTCACAAAAATTCACAAAAATTTAGGAAAAATTCAATAAAAATTCACAAAAATTCACGACATTTGTACACCAAAATTCAGAGTTGTTTCCCCCTCGCTCGAAATGCAATGGCTGCGCGCCTGACGCGCGGCCCGGCCCGGCCAGCAGCGCACGCGGACCAAACGCGTGACAAACGCCCCGCCCCGCATCGCTCTCCGTCCGCGGCCACCCCCGCCCCCCCGCCCCGCCCCGCCCCGCCCCGCCCCGCCCCGCCCCCCATTTCTATGGGCCAGGTTGGCGGCGCTGGCGCTGTTTCAATCAGCCTGGTATATTGCTCGGGGCCAGCGTCCGGAAGACGACGATTTTTTCCCTTCTCCGTCTCCCCCCCCCCCTCTCTCTCTCTCCCTCTAGCATTTGCAGTGTAGTGAACGGTAAAGTTACTACACTTGTATTCAAATGTTATGCAATTTTGAGAGAAATATTTCCGCTCTTATTTAATAACGACACTAACTCGAGGAATGCAGGGTGCGTATGGTTTCTGTGGACGAGAGAATGGGAGACTCCTTGACGAGCAGCGCCATGTCAGCCGCTCAACACTCTGCTGTGGAGTACTCTAGGGGGCCGGGCGGTGTGTCGACCAATCGCGTTGGCTGCATTGTGGTCGTCCGCAGAGGGGTTGTGCCGGGGCGGGCCGGGCCGGGCCGGGCCTGGCGCGGCTGTAATCGTGAGCGAGAACGCCTGGCGCTACCCCCGGCCGTGCCCAGCCCGGCAGGACCCGGCGCCACACCCAAACATACAATTCCAGTGCGGGCGCGACCCCCACCACGCCCCGCCCCGCCCCGCCCCGCCCCACTACGAACCGACCGCGCCCCAACCGGAAAAATTATCTTGCGTCACCTTGGTGATCCTGGCCGCGGTGGGCGGCGCGGGGTGGGGCCGTGTGGAGCGGGGCGGGGCGAGGCGGGGTGGGGCGGGGCTGCGAGAGCGGAATGGGATATTGCCGAAGGAAAAATAGCGCGCGGCAGCGGGCGCGGAGAATGTGGTCGTTTCCGGGGCGCGGCGCGGCGCCAGAACCGACTTGGTTATAGACCAACAGATGACATTGGGGTGGCGGGGCGGGGCGGGCAGTCGGGATTGAGTCGCGACGCGGTGCACGATGAGGTCCACCTCCCCCCTACACCACTCCCCCCACCCCCCTGCAGTCCTCCCCCTATTCCCACATTCGAAATATCCATCGACATTTTTTGTATACAATTTGGCAAATCGACGTAAAACGTCCAGTCAACATATCTGATAACAGTGTTACTGTCACTGAATCTGGAGACACGAAAAAGTCCGTAGGTAAAGTGTATTGACTTTGAGAGTGCAGCCGTGGGTTCTGGTGCGGCGGGGCGGGGCGGCCACGAGCCCCTTACAGTGGTGGGGTAGGCCACCCGCCGCACGCCGGGGCGCTGCGGTGCGGCCTACCACGCCTCTGCAGGGGCTGACGCTGACGAGGCAGCTATGGGTCTGCGCTGGCAGAGAGGAAACAATAATCCCGTGGATTATTAACGATATTAAAATTTCCGTGTTTTGTTTATCTGTCAGTCCCCAAACCTCGCTAAAGCGAAAAGCGGTGTTGGCCAATGACTAAGCGCAAAAGGCAAACGGATTGTATTCCCCACCCTGGGCCGGCCCTGCCGCTCGTGCTTACTGGCGCAAGGTCAGGCAGGCCAGGGCCAGGCGGCAAAGTGCAGGTGATACGTGCAACGTGCACGGCTTGAGATTCATTAGTGCAGTGAGTGCGCCCGGCCCCGCCCCGCCCCGCCCCGCCGGCCCCGCCCCGAGTGTGGGTTAAGGCCGAGCAGATATACGGCCGCTCTGCACCACTGTGCTGTGCAGCGCACGCAAGATATATCTGTGTGTCAGCTTGTTTGGATACCCCCTGAAATTTGCATTTCGTGTTTAAATTTTGCACTGTAAAAAGAACCCTTAAGGGTTTAATGCTTCTGCGTCAAAAGGCATTAATTGTGAAGCGGCTTCAACGCCTTTGCATTGCGGTCTTAATAATTTTTGACACCTCTGCTAGCTTGATGAGTCATATCTGTGTTTTTCCAGGATGTTTTTCATTCCGAAAAACCTTAATGAATTTTATTTTAGCCTCAAGAACATTTATCCAAGGGTGTACGAGAGGGTTAGAAAGTTGGATTGTAACCCCAGGCAGGCCAAAACCATCTCAATTTCCCATTTTTTCCCATTGTAGCTGATTTACAATGAGCCGCGCGTGCCAAAAAAAAAAAAAAAAAACATAATACGTTGGACTGCCAACCGTGCCGCAAGGGGTGGCAAAGCGTACCGGAAGGTTTTAACGGGTTTGTGTGTCGTTCTGCTAGAGCCGTGCTCCGGGCTGTGCTCCGGGCTGTGCTCCGGGTCGGGGTGGTTGCCCGGATGCTGTCACTCCAGCGAGAAGGTTAGGGCTTCCGGACGTCGCGCGCCATTACACTTTCATATTGGAGTTCATATTATGCCGCAATGAGCGCGCGGCGAGCAGCTGCTCGGCTACGGCGCCAGCAATAAAAAGCCCCAAAGAGACAGAGGGAGAGAGAGAGAGAGAGAGAGAGAGAGAGAGAGAGAGAGAGAGAGAGAGAGAGAGAGAGAGAGAGATGCAGAAATCCATCAACGATTTGCACGGTTCAAACCCATCTGCTCGTCGACGAGCTCCCCCCCCCCTCCTCGCCCTCTCTCTCTCCCCCTCTCTCTCTCTCTCTCGCTCTCTCCCTCTCGCTCTCTTTTCCGTGTGCGCGAACGTCCCATTGCTTTATCGAAATTTTCCACCAGTCGAACTCGCTGACGACGTGCTCTCCATGTCCCCGGACACAAGGACAGCGGAGTGCTCGGCGGCCTGCTCTCAGCGCGCGCCCCCCGCCCCGCCGGCCCTCCGCCATGCTCGGTTAAAACCATTCCCTGCTTTCCGAGGACAAACCGAGGAAAAAATTACGAAACATTCATGCGGGTCATTCCTTGAATTCGTGGGAAGGTCCTTGGGAACCAAGTAATCTATTTTAGCGTGTTTCACCTCACGGCACGGCCTGCTAGCGTGGTGATGTACGGCTGTTGAGGCGGGGCGGGGCGGGGCGGGGTGGGGCGGGGCGGGGCGGGGCGGGGCGGCGGCGTCCTGAACGCCCATTGGAATGGACTACCGGCCGTGCTGGGCAGGGGCGAGCCCCGCCCGCCCCGCCCGCCCCGCCCCGCCCCGCCCCGCCCCGCCCCGCCCAGCCCCGCTTGTTCGACTCGGTGAATATAATATGACGGGGGAAATGGCGTGGCGCCGCCTGGCGTGCCGCGCCTCTGCGCCTCTTGACTGTTCCTTTTTGTTCTTTTCCCTGCGCGTGTTATTTTTCGGCCGCCGGCCGGCCGGCCTAACACAAGAGCGCGGAGGTGGAGGGCCCTCCGCCCCGCCCCGCCCCGCCCCGCCCCGCCCCGCCCCGCCCCGCCCCGCCCCGCCCCGCCCCGCCCCGCCCCGCCCCGTGCTGGCTAGGCCGGCTGGGCCGGCTCGGACTGGACTGCCCGCCCGCCCGCGCCGCGCCACCGCGTATTGGATTTGTTGAGCCGTCCCGTCCCCAACTGCGCTAGCAAAAAAAAGGGTGCGAAAAAACAAAGATCTTCAACGTCTTTATTTAAATTTTGAATAGTACCATTGTTTAAAAAATAACTTCGCTTTCACTGTAAAAAAATATTTGTGATTTTACTACCTTGTGTTGACAATCCCTCTTCTAAGTTTTAGTAAAAAAAAAATGTCGCGCTTTTACAAACTGCGTGAAACATGGATCTGTTGAATTAGTCGCGTCTGGCTCAAATCAAGCTTTTTCGCAATATGGACAGGTGGGGAGGAACACGCTTCCTCCGTTCCTGGCAGCGAGTATAGGCCGTTTGGCTGCCTGTCTCCGCTCTCTCTGACGTATGAGTTTGCTTGCGTGCGTGTGTGTGTGCGCGCGCACGTGTTGTATGTGTATGCATGTGTGTTTGTGTTTGTTATGCTGTGTGTGTGTGTGCGCGCGCGCTGCCCCCTGACGCGTGCAGATTGAGCTGTTTCCGTACCGCCATGACGCGCATTGTCTTGCCAACAACATCGCTTTTCGCCCAGCTGGCTTTCGCGAATCGGCGAGAGGGAAATAGAGGTAGGGGAAGGGGTTAGCTAGTGTAGCTAGCAGAGGGGCGGGGGCGGGCGGGTCAGGCGGCGGCATCTTAGCCAAGTTGGCGCGCGTGTGCGCTGTTAGGTTATCCACCGAGGGAGAGAAATAAACCCTCTGCAGTGTTGGACGGGAATGTTTCAAAGCGCACGAGATTTCCCAGCCATCACTCCAATAGAGTGAGGTTTTTTCAATAGATCGCTCTAATCGAGCGAGAGCATGGATGACCTCGCCTCCGGGGAGAACGCGACACGAGAAAATGTTCTCCTCGATTGTCGCTGGCTCTCCCGATGGCCGCGGGACCCACGCTGTGGCGCGATACTTACAGTGCCGTCTTCCTCCCCTGTGCGGCGTGGCGTGGCGTACGCCGCATGGGTTTCGAGTACGCCCGCGACCCTCAGGGATTTCGTTCCAGCTCACTGGTCTTCTTATTCAATTTTTATTAGTTGCGGGTGCGGGCGGGTGATGGGCGGGTGGTTGGAGCCGCCAAGGACGAGGCTGTCCACTCGCGCGTGGCCTCCACGCTTTTTGTGTCGTGTCGTCGAGTGGCCCCGGGGGATTTGAGGGGGGGGGGGGGGGGGGCAACGGAGCTGGGGTGGGGAGCCTGGGCGCTGATAGTCCGCGACTGCGACAAGCAACTGTTCTCTCTCGCTCCCTCCCTCTCTCTCTCTCTTAAAAATAACTCCTAAAATTTGAGGGGTCTCTTAAAAAAATGTGGGTATGATTCCTCTCTACGCTTTCTTCCCTCCCTGTCCCTTACCCCTTCTCCGGTTCTCCCCCCCCCTTCCATCCAGCTGTTTGTTCGTCGTCGCGATGTCTGCGGTGCACCTCCTACCCCTGAATGAACCCCCCGCGGTGCGCCACTGTCTGTCTGCTCTGCCCCCCGCCCCCAGCCCCCACTCCAACGCCTCTGGTCCCCGACAAGCCTTCTCTGTTTGCTCGAACCTTATTGCATATTCAACTTAGACAACCCCAAGCAAGTTCGCAATCGTCTTAAACATACGCAGCGCGTTGTGCCGTGGGCGCGCCCGAAGGTGGTCCGGGTACGCTCGCGGGCGGGGCGGGGTGGGGCGGGGCGGGGCGGGGCGGGTGCGCCTGGGCGGGGTGCCCGCCCCGCCCCCGGGCTGCGGGTACCGCGTTATGCGGCATCCCTCCAATACAGGCGCCCTCGTCGTCCTCCCAAACAACCACGGCAGGACAAACCAGAGTATAGATTGCCCCCCCCCCCCGGTAAATTGGGAAATGACAATCATGTTGACGGACTACTCGGGAGATCAAAGTGTATTCAGTTTTCGTCGGAGGATTCCCCATACACTGGCGGTAGGCGCGATGCAGGTATAGATTGTTCGACCTATTTTCACACGACCTGGTAATTTTTCTTCAATTGAATTTAATTTTTTTAAATTTTGTCAGGCTAATATAACATGTAAAGGTGTTGTGTACCAAAAGCGTTAATTTTATGTTGGTTTTTTAATTTAAAAAATCGATTAATTTTCATCCGAATGTTGTATGTAATAGTGGGAAGTTGACCGTGTGGAGTATCGGCCGGGTCAGGGGCCAGAGCCTATGCAGAGACATCTGCTCCGAGCGGAGCCGAGTCGAGTCGGGCGCAGTCGCAGGCTCTCCGCGCCGCCCAGCGCCGCCTCGCCTCGCCTCGCGCTAAATACTAAATAGGTTTCGCAGTTGTTGGAGCAGAAAGCATCGCAGAGTGAGTGGGGCAGGCAGGGGCGGCGCGCCGGCGCAAGTAAGGGGGAGGGATAGAGAAAGGAAGCTGTGCGGGATGCTGCTTTTCCGAGAGGTTGCTGGAGAGGAAGTGGAGAGAGAGAGAGAGAGGGGGGGGGGGGGGCAGCTGCCTTAAGCGACTGCTGCAGCTTATTGTACACTGAGACCCCATGGCCAGGCGGCGCCGTGTGGCTGTGAAGTGTCGAAGGCAAACCGATGGGGGACATGTGCCTGTGTGCGCGCGTATATGAGTATGAGAGAGAGAGAGAGAGAGCGCCTTCGACGCGGCACAAATATGAGCGGCTCACTTGGACGGCAGAGGAAATCAAAGCGGGCTGGCGCGCGCTGCTCGCGGGAAATCGTAACTATTCTTGGTTGTTTCCGTTTTATGGAAACTTTATTTCGCAGGGCTAACGCGACGGCGTTGATGGGCTTCATGGCAGCTGGCGCGCGCGCTCCCGCACCTCGCACACTGCGCACATAGGACAGGCAACACAACGAGAGTGATCATCAGAAGCCCCCCCCCCCCCGCTCCCCCATCTCTCTCTCTCTCTCTCTCTCTCTCTCTCTCTCTCTCTCTCTCTCTCTCTCTCTCTCTCTCTCTCTCTCTCTCTCTCGGTCCGGCGCGGTACCAGCTCACCACCGAGGGGTCTATTGACCGCCGTGCGTATTTCCCTGTAGCTCTTCCAGACATCCAATATGAAGCGCGGGGCGGGGCGCGGCGGGGCGGGGCGCGGCGGGGCAGGGTGCGGCGGGGCGGGGCGCGGCGGGGCGCGGCGGGCGCGGCAGGGCGCGGCGGGGCGCGGCGGGCGCGGCGGGGCGCGGCGGGGCGCGGCGGGGCGCGGCGGGGCGCGGCGGGGCGCGGCGGGGCGCGGCGGGGCGCGGCGGCACCGCACCAGCCGAGGAGCGGCCCTGCCTGGTCGCGCAGGGTAAATGAGCAAGAGAAAGGCATTTGCGGGCACAAAGGGTTGGACGGGTCGGGACGGCGAGCTGGTGGAAGGGTTAGGGTGGGGGGCCCAGCACCACGGCTCTCTGGGGCAGAGGGGAGGGGGAGTTCAAAGGCGATCCATGTTGACTCTTATGCCGAATGCTGCCATAGGCCTGCCTGGCCAGGTGGGGTTGTGGCGGCCCCGGCAGCCCCGGCCCCGCCGGCCTAGCCACGTGGCTTAATTAGAATTAGATTCAATATGGAGGATAGGGGAGGGGGCCCTGCTCAATCCCAAGTGATGACCCCATTCACAGGGAGTGCGAGAGAGAGAGAGAGAGAGAGAGAGAGAGCGAGCGAGCGAGAGAGGCCCCACCTCGCCCACAGTATGGGTGGCACTCATCACATCGCCTGCCAGACGTCATCAGCCCACACAGTGAGAGTGGGCGGGGTGGAGCGGGGCGGAGTGGGGCGGAGCGGGGCGGAGCGGGGCGGGGCTGCAGAGTACATAGGGGTAGTAGGGTCGTGACCGTTTTTTTGTAACAAAGCGGATCTTTAAGAAAACACCGTAAAAAAAATTAAACAGACCGGTCTATTTCTATTGGCTACCCCTTGCTTGCTACCGCAGAGCGTGCTCACACACTTGTGCCCCCCCCCCCCCCCCCCGCGGAGGCAGGCGCCCTGATCCTCCTCTTCTGTGCTTGTGTTTCGCCCCCTCCCTCCTGTCTCATCTGCCGCCACTACAACTACTCTCCTGTAAATGTCCCCGCTGTCCGCTCCTCTGTTTGGCGCGTCACGTGCCCTCCCCCCCCCCCCCCTACCTCCGCCTTCTCATCACCAACTTGTCGGAGACGCGGCGCTGCCGGGCCGCCGTGCTGCCTACCCCTCCATCCTGGAGCAAACACAGCAGCGCCAGGCGGGGCGGGGCGGGGCGGGGCGGGGCGGGGCGGGGCGGGGCAGGGCGGGGTAGGCCTTGACGGGGCGTACCTCCCTGCTGCTGCTAGGCCCGGCCCATGCATCTCGGTCGACGTGCCCAAGGACCACATACCGCATTCTCACTCCGCCCCGCCCCGCCCCGCCCCGCCCCGCCCCCGCCCCGCCCCAATCTGCACGCCCCGGTCCGGCAAAACAGAAGGACCTGTGGCAAAGTGTGTAAAAGTGAGCCGGCCTTTTGAGCGGCACCTTTGACGGAAAAAAAAGGAGAAGAGATTTAGGGGGGGGGGGGGGGGCGTAGGGGTGGTCAGTGTGGAGCGTGTGAAGTATGGACGGAGCTGTGGCGGAACGATGCTTGAGGCACGAGAGCTGCACGGGGCGGGGCGGGGCGGGGCGGGGCGGGGCGGGACGTGGCCGAGTACGCGCGTAACAGTCTCCCGCATTCTTTTATTCTCTCCTCTGTCTAACATTCAAGTGTTCTCTATGCGTGCCTCCCGTCCTCCCCCATCTCCCTGTCCCTCTCCGTTCGCAGTAGTAGACTCTATTCTTCCCCCCTATTTTTAAAAAAATATATGTTTGTTTTGTGACTTTCTCTTTATGGAAATGGCTTGTCGCGCTTCCTTCGACTCTCCCGTGAGCTCTCCCCTCCCGTGGTTCCCTCTCTCTTTTCCCTCTCCCGACGCCTGCGCGGGGCGTTAATCCACTCCTTCGCAGTAATTTGCCGTTGTAATGGGTCGGTTGTGCGGCACGACACGGATGTCTCGGAATGAGCAATGCGCTGGGGCGGGGCGGGGCGGGGCGGGGCGGGGCGGGGCGGGGGGGGGCGGTTTCCTTGAGCCGGTGCGGGCACGGGCCATCGCTTCGTCCCGCTCTGCGCCCTGCTATATGGAAATATCCCTCCCCCTCTCGTCTCCCCCTCCCCTCTTTTTCCTTCCCCTCTCTCCTTTTCCTGTCCCTCGCTCCCTCTCTTTCCTCTTTCCTCTCAATTGCCCTTGCTCACCTTTTTGCACCCGGGTGCAGGGCCCTTTTGTATGCCTCATTTTCCTCCCGGTGTCATCCCAGTGACACGTGCAGAGAGAGAGAGACAGAGAGAGAGAGAGAGAGAGAGAGAGAGAGAGAGAGAGAGAGAGAGAGAGAGAGGGGATGAGGACCAGAAGGGAAGCCAAGTACCTTTAGGACCATTGTTTTTCGGTCAGCAGGCAGGCGCCGCTCGGACTGTGTGCGCTGCACCGCTCGGCGGGCGGGGCGGGGCGGGGCGGGGCGGGGCGGGGCGGGGCGGGGCGGGGCGGGGCGGGCGGGGCGGGGCGGTGGAGCTTGTGTTCAGGCCACACCGCCGCACCGTGTCGGCCACGACATGCAGGGACACGGAGGAGGCGTGACTCCACCTGCCGCCGCCGCCGCCGCTGTTCCCCAAGAGCGAAAGCGTGTAGTGGAAAACACTGGCGGGGCGGGGCGGGGCGGGGCGGGGCGGGGTGGGGTGTGGCAGGGTCTCCCTCACACGCACGCTCACGGGCACTACCCGCACATCTTATTTTCTTGACGGGAGTGCCCGAGAAAAGCGATCCGTGTATGCCCTTGAAGACTGGCAAAGAAATTTCTATTCTTTATTATGGCCTCTTTACTGGTGAAAGCAAAAGTTGGACGTAATATATTTTAATTCCTTTGCAAAGGCATTTAGAATGAGCACCCACTAAAAAGGCATTAGAAGTACCCAGAGGTGCTAAATTAAATTGGTTTTAGACATATTTTCGTGCCTTTCCAAAGTGTGAATCTTGTACTTTAATATAGTAGTTGTCACCCCGGCGCGCGTTTCGGGCGTTCTATGACACTAAGAAGAAAAGCAAAAAAAAGGCAATGTAAGACCGGAGTGTGGGGTGGACGGACATACGTCGCCAATCGAGGAAAATATTCTTTTCCTCCGGACGTGATGGCTTTTACTGTTCCGTGGCTGTGCCAATTTCCATCTCATTCGGAATGCATTCATTTCCATATTCAAAGACGATTACGGTGGTGGCGGAGGGCGTGCCGAGGTGCGCGGGGCGGGGGGCTGGGGGCGGCGTGGTGGGGGCTGGACAAAGGTCCAGCCGCGGCCGGGGGCGGGCCGGGGGCGGGCCGGGGGCGGGCCGGGGGCGGGCCGGGGGAGGAGTCTCCACATGATCGTTAGTTGGCCGGCGGGCCCAGCGCCCAGCGCCGCACGCGGAGCTGCCAAGTCAAATTATACGCGGACACACGCTGGCACGGGAAAAGCTGCCAATTCATATAAAAAACCTATTTAAACAAAATTGTTTGCTTGGAGCTTTTGTGCATTTATAATAAAAAGGTAGAGAGAAATATGTATGTGTGAAAACAATTGCCAGAGAGCGACCGGCCGCCAGCAGGTCGCGCGTCTGAAATAAAAAGCTACTCCGAAAGCCTAAACGAGCGTTTTGACACATTTCATATGTATCCGCTCGGCCCGCTGTGCTGTGTGCGGCCCGCGCCGCTAGTAAAACGTGGCGCCCACTCTTTACGAGGAAGGTGGCCTACGGGTGTCAGGCGAGTTCTCGCCTTTGGATTTACGGTGTTCCCAGACTGTTCATTATACAGTGTGTTTGCGGCCGCGTATCACGGGTGGCGCTACTCCGCCCCCGCGCTGCCCCCCCCCCCTCCCCCACACCCCTCTTTCCTAAATCTCCCTTCAGCGTGTTTGCCCTCAGTACGGCCGCCGCGGCCGCCACCGTAAGTTGAAATCTACACGAACGTACACTGCAGCAAAGCTTGCACATATTCGTATTGTCCTAGTCCCCAAAAACGTGTATGCACACGGCGTTCCATGCCGGATATGCGAGCAACTAAAAGAGAAAGAAAGTATCACCGCAAAGAGTCATCACAGAGGCCGCGGCCGCCTCCCTCCGCTGTAGGCCGTTCATCGCTCACCAGTCGTTTGGCAAACTTTTTACCCCACCATCTTTTTTTTAACACCGCCCGGCCGACGCCCGTTTTCAGTTATGCCCCCTCCCGACCCCTTCCTATGTGTCTCGCCTGTTCCCTGTTCATGTCTTTAAATATTGCCCGCGGTAACTGAACTGTGCGTTGCCTGCTAAACACAGGGGTTTGTAGCTCAGATTGCCTATTTTGCAGGCGGCTTTCTAAAGCCCCGCGTGAAACCGCGCCTGGAAGAGTGTGGGGTAAGGCATGACGGGGTAAGGCATGGTGGGGTAAGGTATGGTGGGGTAAGGCAGGACGAGGCCGGGGCAGGAGGCGGAGGGGGAGGGCACACACTCTAGCGCTGAGCGCTGGCTCAGTGCCGCGGTGCGGTGTGGCGGAGGCCGAGGCGGAGGCCGAGGCGGAGGCCCACCCGCGAGACCCTCCGCCGGCAGGAACCTTTTCCCTTGCTGTTACGGGCCCGGCTGGGTACGCCGCACCGAACTCCGCCGCGCCTCGGCCCGCCCCGCCCCGCCCTTGCCACGCCACGCCATGCTCTCGGTTCGTCCGTCCCTCGGGCCGCGGCGGCCCCTTGGGGAGAACTTTGGCTCAGAGTTCGTCACTTCTGTTCCATCGATCTCCCATCTGCATGCAGAGTCCGTGGCCGCAGGGGGCGACCCCTCCCCCGCCCCGCCCCGCCCGCGGAGGTGTTTGGCACGGGGTGGGGTGCGAGTTTGAACCCCTCCTCTGCCGCCCCGCCCCGCTCCGCCACGCCACGCCCCGCCACGCCACGCCCCGCCACGCCACCCGGCAGCGGTCCGCTCGGAATCGAACTCTGGACGTGAGCGGAATGCCTCGGAAGCTGCAGCAGCTAGTTCCCCGGAGCGGTACAATGGCTTAAGTTGCGATAAGGGGCGATAGGTTCGTCACTGTGACGGGACGCGACGGGCGCTAACCACCAGACCGGCCGGGCCCGTCACGCATCACTGCGCACGGACACGGACACGGCCGGTCTCGTGCGCCAAGTCACTGCACTGCGAGAATCCTTTCTGTCTGATGGGAATAAGATCGCGCCCCGCCCCGCCTCACCCTCGAGGTGTCACATCTTGACTTACTGTGATTCACCGTAGCCAACAGTGACATTCCCCGTAGAGAGCTTATACGGTGAAAGTTCAGTGTAAGTGAGCCTTGCAAACACTGTAGCCTGCAGTACGATTTGCCGCAAGGCTATTTTTTATATTTTTGATTTTTGGTTGGGAAAGCAGCAACGTCGGCAAATAATTCAATTTCTTGTTAAAAATTAAGGTTGTTGTCTTTCTGAATACGGGGAAATCAATCGCAAGGAGTGTGCTGCAGAGAAGAGGGGCTGATCAGGTGTGGGACAACCTGGTCCATCTCGTGATTGCGACGAGAGAGGGAGAGAGAGAGAGAGAGAGAGAGAGAGAGGGAGAGAGAGAGAGAGAGAGAGAGAACTGCGCAAAGGGAGCGAAAGCCGAGGGGTGAGGGGTGGGACCCGAGAGCAGGCAATATGGGACGGCGGCAAATGAAAAAGGATAAATAAATCCGGAATGACATTTCCGTTTCGTCCGACAAGAACTGGACGATCTAAAAAGTGGCCTCCGCGCGTGTGTGTCCCCCCCCCCCCTTCTGCCGTCCCCCCCCCCCCCCTTCTGCTATCTCCCTGCCCATCTCGGCCCCAGACTACACACACTGGCCAGCGTGTAGTGGGGCCGGGGCCGCGCGGGGCCCTGCCGCGGAGGCCCGTCCGGACGGCCCCCGCCCCGCCCCTCCCCTCCCCCGCCTCCCATTTACTCTCATTCTTTCTCCCGCTTCCAGCCAGGAAGTGGCAAAAAATGATGGTCTGTATGCCAATCAGCTTTGTCGGTGGCCAGCTTCATATGTACTTTCTTTTTCTTGTTGCGCTGGGCTGTGTGTGTGTGTGTGGGCGGGGGGCGGGGCGGCCCCGCCGCTGTCTCCCGCTCGGGGTCGCCCTGCACCCCCCCGGGGTTCGTCATCACTTTGCTGCGTTTGAACAGGCCACGTGGGAGCAGAGACAGGTAATGACGGCTGTCGTGGGCTGACCAGAGTATCCCCCCCCCCCCTCCCGACCAGCCAGACTGGTCTGTCGGGAATCACGACATACATCCGCCCCTCTCCGTCGGCCCGCTGCGCTGGTATTCCGTTACAACCCCGAAATTTACGACAAAAAGTAAAAACAATAAAAACCTTGGTATAATTTGAATAACAGTGAAATGACTACAGCACCCCCAGAACTCTGCTGATTGCCGAGACGAGGCCCTGCGGCGCCTCGCGAGCTGCCTCAATACGTTATTACACGTACAAAATAGCTCGACAACAAGCTCGCTACTCTTTCATACATATATTTCTTTTTCTTTCGCTGTACGCGTGCCCCCTTTCAGTTAAAAAAAATATTGTTCCCGCTCTCCTCAAACATGGTCTGTTTCTTCCTTTCATATTTTGGCCAAGCTCGCGCATACACTGACCGCCCTATACCTGTGCTTCCTTATCAGGCGGGCTCCAGCAGCGGCGGTGCCGGTGGTCGGCGTTCTACCCCGCCCCGCCACGCGCCACGCCCCGCCCCGCCCCGCCCCGCCCCGCCACGCCCCGCCCCGCCACACCGCACCGCACCACGCTCTCGCACTTTCTCCCAAAACTCATCATATTCCGGCAGAACCCCTCGCCCCTTCCTCCCGCCGCGCCAAGCCGCGCCACGCCACGCCTGGCCGAAGGCTTTGGCGTTGGGGATTGATTAAGTTACTCTCCCACTAGATGTGGTGTGGGCGGCCAAGTTTGGCTGCCACCGCGAACGCCGCCACGCCGCACCGCGCCACACCACGCCGCTCAGCCCCACCTCCCCATCTTCCCCACCCTCACTGCTTCCCCCTGCTTCGCTGCTATTATGTTTTCCTGTCCGAGAAAAGTGTTGAAAAACGTGTATATGTAACATTCCTTGCTCAAGCCTACAGCAAAAACAATATCTGGATATTTTGAAGATCTCTCATAGTTTGAGGGATAGTCCTCTGATGTTGAGAAAAGTCTTTTCAAAATCTGACACGTTAATTTCCAAAGTTTTCTCCTTTTCCTCAAAAAAATCATACACAGTTTTTTTTGGCGTGTATACCGTAGCGCTCTTTTACATTTTATTATCGCGTCGCCGGACTGGCCGGGCGCGGCGGAGTGCCTGCTTGTCCTGAGCCACCACGTTTAGCGGCCTGTGTAATGATTAAACGTTGAGTGTTCTAATTTTTTATATATATTTTTTTTAAAAGCTGCAATGGTTTCGTAATTAGTCCCCTCTACTTTATTTCACTTTGCATAGCGGCACAACTCCTTCCCCTGCTCCTCCTCCTGCTCCTTCTCCTGCTCCTCCTCCTGCTCCCCCCTTGCTCCTGCTCCTGCTCCTGCTCCTGCTCCTGCTCCTCCTCCTGCTCCTCCTCCTGCTCCTCCTCCTCCTCCTGCTCCTCCTCCTCCTCCTCCTCCTCCTGCTCCTCCTCCTGCTCCTCCTCCTCCTCCTCCTGCTCCTCCTCCTGCTCCTCCTCCTGCTCCTCCTGCTCCTCCTCCTGCTACTCCTACTCCTTCCCCTGCTGCTCCTCGTCCTCCTCCTCCTTCTCCTCCTCCTTCTCCTCCTCCTGCTCCTCCTCCTGCTCCTCCTCCTGCTCCTCCTCCTGCTCCTGCTCCTGCTCCTCGCCGCTGTCGGAGCAGCAGCGAGAGTGTTCGGGCGGCGGGCCGGCGCCGGCCTGCTGCCGGCCAAGCGGCGCCTAGCCGCCTTCCGGAGGAATTTATTCCTTATAACGCGCCCGCGGCCTGCGGGGCGGGGCCCTCAGTGCAACCCGGCGCGACCCGACCGCCCAGCCCGCTGCATGTATATCCCTCCCATCTTTGGCGTGTCTCGGTGAATCAGATTTGCAATCAGCAGATCGCCCATTCTTTTTCTCCTTCCCCCCGTAGAAATGAGGCGGATGAGCTGAGAAAACGAGCCAGTATTCCAGGTTTCTGCATAAAATATGCAGCAGCAATCTCGGGGTCGCTCTGGGGCAGGGGGGGGGGGGGGGGCCTTCGCGGGGCCCCGCACTGTCCGCGCCGGGGCCGGGGCCGGGGCCAGGGACGGTTTTATTCGTAATGAGCAGGTTCCGGTTTCTTTTCTCCCTCCGCGCCATTACCAACCACGACTCTTTGTTACACTAGAAGATGTTTCAGGGGCTACATCGCGGGGACCACCGCGCCGCGCGCCGGCTGCAGTGCGGCGCTGAGTGGGGTGCCACGTGCCACCCCGCCCCGCCCCGCCCCGCCCCGCCCCGCCCCGCCTCGCCACGCCACGCTCAGGCCACAGGCGAGAACGCGACAGCTTACGCGGTACCCAACCCAACCCGCCCGCCTCATATTGAAACACTACAGAACTGAGAGCTGTTGGTGTTTCGGTGTTGTTGGCGCCCCTCGTGCCCTCGTGTGCCCGGCAGGTGTTTCAGAGTAAAACGTAACAGTACGCGGGCTCGCCTGGTTGCCTACCCGCTCCAGCCGCGAGGCGCCGTGGCCCCTGAGGGTAGGCAGCGCCACATCACGTATTCCCTGAAACACCCGGTGCATCTTCCGTGCTTCACGCTGGAGCAGACACGTGTCAGCCCGACCGACAGGCAGACGGACGGACAGAGGGTTCAGAGAGACAGGAGAGAGAGAGAGAGAGAGAGAGAGAGAGAGAGAGAGGGGGGGGGAGGTATAGCGAGAGGAGTAAGGCTTTTCATTCCCATTGAATATAATCTACTACAGGACCTCCCGTACGCTCTTTTCTTTGTATTTCACTCCTGCAATAATACGACTACATTTTCCACAGCCGGCGTTACGTGTGAGGACCCGTGGGGCTGCTTTCAGAATCGGTCGACCGGATTCCCTTGATCTGCTGACACACGCCTCTCCCCTCTCTCTCTCTCCCTCTCCCTGTCTCTTCCTCTCTCCCCCCGCCGGGGGACGGCCCTGTACCTCTGGCCGCGCCAGCTGCTTTGGTTCTCCCTCCAAGTCCTATTATATTCACGGTCCAGTAAACAAAAGAAAAGCGGAATGCGCTGCGTGGGCATTTGGGGGGGGGGGGAGGGGGGCTGCAAGGGGAGCAAATCACAGGCGAGTGTAGCCGGCGCCGCCCAGGTGAGCGCAGCGGCCCGGGCGGGGCTGGGAGACCCGTGTCATGGGACAGTTTGGGAGCGGTTGTTACATACATGGTCACTTAGTAAATGATCTGCCGTGTACTTAAATAACTACCACAATTTGTGAAGACAAAATATTGGGTTGTTTTGGGAAGTGGAAAAAAGCACAGTAAACATTTCTTTGGGACGTTCCCGGGTTAATCGGTGAAGCTCTTTTCGGGGAACAACTATTCCCCGCCCTATCTATTCACGTTATGCAAGTTTCAATCTGAGAACTGACGACGGGAACTTCCCGGAAATCTTTTTCTTTTGATGTGAGGCACGCAGCACAAAAAAGCATAAGTTTGGCGAGGCCGTGTGCCGTGGTGAGCTCTCTGGTGCGCACACGGATAACGACGTGCACGTGCAGACCACGTGGCCTGCCCCCCCGGCCACCGGGCCACCGGGCCACCGGGCCACCGGGCCACCGGATCTCAGTCCCCACACAAGGGTGCGCGCAGGTTTCCTCAGACGTCCTGTCGGGGCGGGGCGGGGCCTCAGCGCAACCGTCACGCCTGCTGCGTGCTAGACGGAACGCCCCCCGGCCCCGCCCCGCCCCGCCCCGCCCCGCCCCGCCCCGCCCGCTGCCCGCAGTTGGTTCTTTTGCAACAGCGCCTTGCCTCACCTTGGACGGCTCTACAGCATAATGGCCCAATTTCCGGTCCGCGCGACCCCAATCAGACAGGCGAGCCGGGCGGGGCGGGGCCGGGCCGGGCCGGGCCGGGGCAGCGGCAGCGGAGACCTATTAATTGGTCGTCGTGGCTGATTACGACTCCTCACGCCACAGTAATAAAAGACTACGGCAGCACTGTGTATAGCTTACATGTGCATTTGTTTAAGTTATCTCGCTTATTGTCCGCTATTGCACTATGGAAACCCAAGTGTGTGAATGTTGCACACTTTTAGGCGTGTGAATTCTAAATTTGCATTGCCTACACACTTGTCGGTGTGTGAATTTTCAGTTCGCATACTGTATACTTATAGGTGTTTGAATTTAAAAATTGAAATTCACACACTTGTAGGGCAACGTGAACGGCGTACGATGGAAATCCGTACACTACACACGTGTGTGACACGTGCATGACACGTGCACACTTGAGCTGTCAGTGGCCATCAGTCTCCTCCGAGCTGCCCTCCCGCCTGCCTTTGCGGCCCTCCGCGAGGATGTGTCTCTTTTTGTTCATTATTCCGGAAAGCTTAATAAGTGAGGGGGAAAGCCTGCTTATCGCGGCTAGTTTGACGACAGCTACTTATACAAGCCCGCGGGGGGCCAAAGGGATTTCCATCCCGCCAACCCTTAAGTGGGGAAAATAATTACTGTTTGTCTTGAATGCCCCCGCAGCATCAGCCTCCCCTCGCAAGATGATTAGGGTCCGGGCCGAGGCGAGGAGAGGAGAGGAGGGAGAGGAGAGGAGAGGAGAGGCGAGGAGAGGAGAGGAGAGCAGAGCAGAGGAGGCCCTGCGAACTGGAATTAATGACGCATCGCCTTCTGGGCGCCGTAAAAAGTCGCTGCGCGTAGCTCGGCTCCGCCCGGCCCGGCCCGGCCCGCGCTACCCCTTTGCGGCCATTGATCCCGCCCGATATCAGAACCGTTTTATGTTTTACTTTTAGGCGGGCGTCCCGTCCCGTCCCGTCCTGCTCTCCTCCAGCCTGAGAACATCTCGCAGGGGCCCTTTATGTCTCAAAGGGCCCAGCGCTAGCGCCGGCCGAGTCTAAGTCGTAGAGGAAGGGGGCGAGGCGAGGCAAGGCGGGGCGAGGAGAGGAGAGGCGCCTCCTCGACACCATGAATACATTTTAGAGGAGAGTTTAAAAATAAAAAAAAAAAAATTAAGTCGCAATACTCGCCTTGTGGTGCACTTCCAGTACAAAAGTGATGCCCGACAAAAAAAAAAAGAAAAAAGGCCAACGTGATTTTGTTATACAATAATTGTTATTTGTCCTCATTTAACGACGTCGAAAATGTGCAGTTGTCTGGCCGTGTTAACGACGTTTGGCTCGGCTCGCGACAGTGGGTGTGGTCGCTGGAACGGCTCGCTGTGTACAGTGCAGTGCCCAACAAGGCACTCGCTCGCAGCTCGCCTCCGCTTCTCTCTGCTCTGCTGCGGTGGCGTGTTACGTCAGGAGTGATATCCGCAGCAGGGGAGCCCCGCGGGGCGGGGCGGGGCGGGGCGGGGCGGGGCGGGCGGCAGAAGGCACTTCCGCGGAGGGAACAAGCTTGCATAGCAGAAAGTAGCCGCCATGATGGCGCCTTTTACTGGCCCGGGCCGCAGCCCTGGGCCCACAGCTCTCCTGGCCGTAAAGAATCCATTGCACACCACGCACAGGGGCGGGTCGGGGGGGGGGGGGGGGGCTCCCAATTGGCCCCCGCCCGGCCCCTGCCCGGCCCCCGGCCCGCCTCTGGTTTGGCTCGCTCCACGCACATATGACTACTTGACCGCCCCTGCCCACCCTTCCACGCGTCCCTCTGCCAACTTTCCACATTTACATTGCATTTGGCCGACCCCGGGGACGGCGCCGTAAGTAACGGGAAGGAACGCGTATATAGTTCGCGGAGGGGTGGGGGTTGGGGGGAGCCTCTGTCGTTCAGAGACCCTACAGCGAGCCTGGCTTCGGGGTCGTATGTCCATTTCTGGTCAATTTTTACATATGCATTTCAGTGGAATGGGGACAAAATCCTCTATTCAATGATGCATATCCCATAAGCGACCAAAATGCACATACTAACCTCTTCTACAGCTGGGCTCTCCAATGGCCCGACCTCACAGGTCGAACGGTGTAGCCAGGTGGCAAGCAGAGAGGCGTATGATTGCTACCTTCTCTGAAGCTGTCGCTGTGTATTGCGTAGTGGTATTCACAGTTTTCCTTCTGATAACACCACCACCACCACCACCACCGCGCCCGCTGTGAGGCGACAGTGTGGGCGCCGTGTGCAGGGGAGGGGAGGGGGCGGGCTGTGGTAGATAGGAGCCGGGCTGAGGCTAGGGCTGGGGCTGGCCGCCCTCTAGCTGGCGGTCCTCTCATATAAGGAAGGCACCTAAAACCCATTGCGGGACGTCCCGTCCCCCCGGGCCCCCTGGGGTCCGCAGGCCCCTGCGCCCGCCCCTGCGCCCGCCCCTGCGCCCGCCCCTGCGCCCGCCCCTGCGCCCGCTGGCCCCTGCGCCCGCCCCTGCGCCAGGACCCTCTGCTGCTCTGCCCCTGGAAATCCTTTACCCGGACGCGGCAGTAAACTGCGCTCTGAACGACGCGATCCTCACGTCTACACGCTGCGGGATTTCTCTCGTCTCTCTCTCTCTCTCTCTCTCTCTCTCTCTCTCTCTCTCTCTCTCTCTCTCTCTCTCTCTCTCTCTCTCTCTCTCTCTCTCTCTCTCTCTGGCAGAGCCGTTGCAGGACGCGGGCCGGGCTCCTCGCCGAGCCTCTCCATGATGAATTAATTCTCGCCCTGAATGGCTCGGGGGGGAGGGGGGGAGCCGCTTCTGCCGCTGCTGTCCGATGCAAACAGAGCGATAGCGGCGTCAAACACCGGCAGACAGGCGGCTCCGCTCCGCTCCGCCCCGCCCCGCCCCGCCCCGCCCCGCTGTACTGTGCCGCTCTACGCCCGTGCCGCTTCTGGCCGGCCGGGCCGCCCGCCGCGATAAAAACGTCGTTTTGTCATCTTTTCGGCTGCCCAGCCCAGGTAATTTCCTCGGCAGCGCATACTGCGCTGCGCCGCAGCCGCCGAAAGGTTTTTAGAAGAGAAAAAGGTGCACGCCTGTTTTTTTTTTCCTGCGTCGTTTGGGGACAGTAGAAAGAATGTCAGAATATTGCCGAGTGTTTTATCAGGACAGGAAATGAGATAGGGTTAGAGGCTGTCACGCTGTCGTGTGTGAGCCACTGACTTTTACATTTCAAACAACTATTCTCACGTTCTTGCACGCGAAATTTTGGATACATGTGTTTTCTAGTGAGCTTCGCGACTTAATAAATTTCCTCATAGCTTCTCGTGGTCATGTCTTACAAGCCCCGCCCGCGCGGACAGCCCTGTGACGACGCGCTGCGCGGCGTCCTTCCCGTCCCGGGCCGTTGGCTCACAGCGTCGACCTCCGAAAATCACATTTCAACCTTGCGAGCCGAATGATGTGATGAATTCCCTGCCTGAGTGGAGCTGCTTCGCTCTGCCCAGGGGGTGTCCTGTGACCTCCGCTCTACGGCGGCCCGCCCCGCCCCGGTCCGGCCACGTCTGGGGCTATACTAATCTCCCCCCTCCCCTCCCCCCTCCCTGCGTTTCTTCCTTCGTCCAAGGACATCCTTATTCAACCTGTTTCATTGTTATTAGCAAGGCGGTATTTTCACAGAGCCATGAATGAATTTATGCAAATGAACTGCCAAACTCCCTCTCCTTCCTTCCCTCTCCTGTTGAGAGTGTCCGTCGGATGGGTCAGGGCCACGCAGCTCTCTCTCTCTCTCTCTCTCTCTCTCTCTCTCTCTCTCTCTCTCTCTCTCTCTCTCTCTCTCTCTCTCTCTCTCTCTCTCTCTCTCTCTCTCTCTGCCAGCCTTCCTCCCTCTCTTTCTCTCCTGAAGGCAGAGCGAGGGTAGCAATGTCCCATCCCGTAACTCCGGCGCTGCTTAGGGAGGACTTCCATAAATTAATTAGTTGCTGAGTGTTCGACGGCCGGACACCTAGCTCCGTGCCCCGGGCCGAACCTGCTGGGCAAAGGGACGGGGCGGGGCGGGGCGGGGCGGGCGCACTCCTCGCACAAACTGGGCTAGTACTCTGCCCGCGCACAAGTAGCAGGGACCTGGCCTGGGGGGCAGACTTCCGCGCGGTGTCCCCCCCCCCCCCCGGTCCCCCGCCCCGCCCCGCCCCGTCCCCCGCCCCGCCCCGCCCCGCCCCGCCCCGCCCCGCTGGAGACAGCAGTTCCTCGCGCCGCGGTGCCCTCCTCTCCGCTGGCCGTGACGTGACGCCCGCGGATCGGAGGATAGGCAACCCGGCGGCGCGCGTGCGGGCGGGCGGCCTACCCAGCAGGCGCCCTGGCTCGCTCCCTCTCCCCTCCCCTCAGCTCAGCGCTACAGCTCGTCCTGGGCGGGGCGGCGCGGGGCCGCGCGAGCGAGGTGTCGCAGACCTAGAGCTCGGAGAAGCAGGGGAGGGTGGCGAGGAGAATGGGGCAGGAGGGGAGGGGGGAGGTCGTCGTGTGACGGGCGGTAACGAGGTGTCACCAGCTGCCTTTTCCGGGAGGTGAAAAGTTTCACACGTAATGAGCGGCGCTGAGCTGTGTGGTACAGCGGGCGTGTCGGGGTGGGGTGGGGCGTGGTGGGGTGGGGCGGGGCGGGGCGGGGTGGGGCGCTAGCAGGAGAGTCGGTCGGGCGCGCGGCGGGGGCGGAGACTTAGTCGGGTCGGGCCGCGGGGCGGGGGCTGCACGGGGCCGAGGAGAGCGAGAACTTGATGGGGGTAACGTCTTAATGTGTGCGGACTAGGTGGGGTGGGACAGCTATGAGCGCATGTGTCAACAGCTTAGTCCGCACATGTAGGCCACCCTCTACCCGGCCGGGCCGGGCCGGGCCCGAGCAAACATGCAGGCAGCCAGCACGGCCTGCTCGTCCTGCTCCGGTGGGGCCCCGGGGGCCCTGTGCCGTGCCGCCGGTCCCAAGGTGGCATCGGGGCGCCGCGCCGCCTCGTTTTGGGTTTGGTGGGGCGGGGCGGGGCGGGGCGGGGCGGGGCGGGGCGGGGCGGGGCGCGGCAGGCGCCGTTCCACTCATGGAGGCTCTGCCGTGTATCGCAGGTGGTGTCGTTTCGCGCGGGGGTGGGTTATGCCCCCAAACACCCTCGCCCACGCGCGGCCCCCGGCTCCACCCGCGTACCGCCGACCTTGTTTATGAGGGCTAAGTAGCTTACCTAGTCTCGCACGAGGCTCTCATCCGCCTCCTCATACCCCGTCCCTTTTGCGTGAGCCCCGCCCCGCTCGGCTAGGTCTCATGCCAGGCTGAATGACATCTCTGTTGAGCCTCGCCCTCTTCTCCCCCATCACCGCCCGCCCCGCGCTGGTGAAGTGCGCCAGCCACCCTCCCCTGCGAGCCGCCCGCCCGCCACCCCCGCGACCCTCCCCCCTTGCTGATCGCTAATTTGTCAACAAGGCCCTCTGATATGAGAGCGAGTGCGCCCCTCCCCCAGCCCGTGCAGCACACGAGCGACTCCACAATGGCGGCGCGCACGCGCGCTCACCAGGGAAGCACCAGCTGCTAGTTTGGTTACCGAAACGTTTTTCGGCTGAGAGGTTGTGTAAGCCGGCCGCCCTGCGCCGGCCCGGGGCGGGCCGCTCTCCATTTTTCATTTCTCGACTCGCGCATAGAATAAAAGGGAGCACCTCAGGCGTGACCCTCGCGCCTCGCCACGCCCCGCCACGCCCCGCCACGCCCCGCCACGCCCCGCCACTCCCCGCCACGCGCAAGATACCGACAGAATTCAGGTCCTCCAGAAACGCGCGTAAACCCCAGAGGGGTGAGGTACTGTTGCGCTCAGCCCGCCGGGGTGAGGCGGGGTGGGGTAAGGCGGGTCGGGGTAAGGCGGGGCGGGGTGAGGCGGGGCGGGGTGAGGCGGGGCGCGCAGTGCCCACCATGGCGACGGCCGGCCAGCTGCACGAGACTGCAATAATATTATTGCGTTTCCATTAGTTGCTCGGACCCTATCAACCCCTCCGCTCGGTACCCCCCCCCCCTCTCCTGACCCTGTTGCGACACTGTGCACGCACGCTATGCTGCGCTTTTGTGTGGGGCCGATAACATCCACGGCTATGCGGTCTACCGAGTCATTGTGGTGGCGCGGTTCTGTATTACTCTAGCCAATTTTTGGAGGGGTCTGATACAGTACACTTGGTCCCCGCCTGCCGCTACGCCCTACCCTGCACACCCTGCACACCTTCCCCGACCTTAGCACTTTCCTTTCGTTTGCCCACCAGGGAGGAAGGATAACGCTCGTAAAAGTGCAGGCGGGGCGGGTGAGGCGGGGCGGGGCGGGGCGGGGCGGGGCGGCCTGCTGACCTGTCCCCGTCCTGCTGGGCTGCTGGAGGCGCTGCTGCTCCCGCTGGTCTGAGGCCAGGCCAGGGCCGTCAGCAGAGTTAGTTCTCATCGTGCTGACGGGGCGATGGCGCGCCCGCCCCGCGCTAGCTCCGGAGGTGTTAAAAGCGTGGGGGGCGGGGCGGGGGCGGGGGCGGGGGCGGATAGCTATACGTGTTACACTTGGCGGACGCAGAGTCAGTCGCTGGTCGGCCGGTGGCAGAGAGCCCGGCGCTTATTCGCGCTGCTAATGGACACTCTCTTCCTCTCTCTGTTTGCAGTGCGGCCCCTGTACGCCACCATCCTGCCCCTGGACAGCGGACAGGTGCTGTCGGCCAACAAACCCATGCAGATGGTGTGCCAGTCGGCGGGGTCCCGGCCGCCCGCCAAGATGACGTGGTGGAAGGACGGCCTGCGCCTGGACAGCGCGCAGCAGGTGGTAAGTGTAACCTGTACGACTGCCGACAAAGTCAACTCAATGTCGACACGGATCGCTTATGTGAACTGTAGTTTTACCTCGAGGTTTACACAACAGTGAAGTCAACTTTAACATGCGTAAGCGTCTTGAAATCCACAGTAGCTCACCATTTTAAATGAGTGAAATGGGTTTGTATTTTGTGGTCTTTGGCGCGGAAATGAAAGCGTTTAGCCTGCAGGGCTGGGCCAGGCTGGGCGAGACACGACGCGGTGTTCGGCTCGGCCGCGCGCTCTTGGCTGTGTGTTGTCGGCGCGTCACTGGGGGATTGTTCGCATCACGTGCGCAACATTCGCGCGAGCGCGGGCTGCATGCGTCGGGCGTGCCAACGTAACAATAGAGTTGGCGGGGCGGGGCGGGGCGGGGCGGGGCGGGGCGGGGCGGTGGAGCGTGTCCGACGGGAACACGGGGAACACCCCCCCTCCGCTCCGCTCCCATCCCCCGTGACGCCGCTTCGCCTATAGGCCGACTAGACGAGAGAGACACGTCAGTCAGGGGCGGGCGGGGGGCAGAGGAGACAAGGGGCGAGCAGGCGCACGGCCAGCGCGCCCCGCCCCGCCCCGCCCCGCCCCGCCCCGCCCCGGCAGGCATACATCATACATGTGATGTGGCCCGTGACCCCCTGGCCAGGCCCTGCTGGCCTTTTGTATCGAGAACGCCTCGAGGCCCCGGCGTGGTGGGGCGGGGCGGGGCGGGGCGGGGTGGGGCAGTCTGGTGCCAGCTGACTGTACCTCTCGCTCGAGGGGGAAACGACTTAGGCATTCCGGCTGACACGGACCAGTCGGACTACCGGTGGCAATACGGTAATCTGCGGTACACTTTTCAAAAATGCAAAGAGTTTTAACAACGGTTCCAAACCATTATTACTTATAACATAATAATAAACCGTAAAATTATATTTTAAATTGTTGTGTTTGGGACGATGAATTTACTGTTTTTTTTTCGTACAATGACGGTTTTTACCTCGGTTTGTACGGCTTACAGTTAAGGCTTCTCTAGGTTAATTTGTACCCTGTAATCACCGTCAAGCGTGTGATTAAAAAAAAAATTAACTCAGCTGTAAGTGAGCGCGACGTTGTTACACATTGGATTTCCAGTGCATGTGTGCGTTCGTGTGTGCGTGTGATGGCCGGCCGGCCGGGTCTGGCAGCGCCACTGATAGCACGTCTGCGGTCTGCGGCGCGCGCGCTCCGACCGGAGTGATAATCACTGTACTCCGGGCGGGGCGGGGCGGGGCGGGGCGGGACGGTGTTGTCTTGGGGCAGCCGGATTGCCCGAGCCTCAGTAGAACACTCCCCTCCCTCCTCTCTCCCCACTCCTCCCTCTCCGAAGTTGTGTAGCAGATTGACCTTCGGGGGTTGGGGTTGGAGGTGCGTGCTGGGGGTGGGGTGGGGGTGCGGAGGCTAAGCAGGCTGGGATAGAGAGGTGAGAGAGGGCCGGGGCACACCGGCCAGGCCAGGCAGCCCCTCAATCCCCTGCCGCTGCTCCCGGCCCGGCCGCTGCTCCTGTTCTCGCTAAATTAGGCCGTAATTGTAATGGAGTGCGTCGCGTCGTCGTGGACTCGTGCGGGGCGGGGCGGGGCGCGGCGGGGCGGGGCGGGGCGGGGCGGGGCGGGGCGGGGCGGGGGGCCGAGCGGCTCGGCTTACACCCACACACTGGGCGTCACTCGGCGGGCGGCGGGGAGGGGATCATCGCCGCGCGGAGAGACTGTGGGCGTAAATGAGCTGCGGGGCCCGCGCCCTGGAGAGGGTCCGGCCGCCCCGCCCCGCCCCGCCCCGCCCCGCCCCGCCCCGCCCCGCCCGCCGTTAGATATGGGCCCGGCATTGTCCTCGTCGGAACTAATTCCGATCATTTGTCTTTGATTCGAATGGGGAGCACAGTAGAGTATGGCTCAGAGAGAGAGAGAGAGAGAGAGAGAGAGAGAGAGAGAGAGGGGGGGAGAGAGGGAGAGAGAGTGGCCGTGCTCCACTCAAATAGATATGAGCGCTCGGCCAGGGGGCGTAATCTCTCGGTTATCGCCCTACGGCTGCGTAGCGGGGCGGGGCGGGTTGGGGCGGGACCTAGCCTCTCAGCGTCCTGAAACGAGTGAGATGTTCGCCTACGCGGCCATAGCCTGCTCCCTGGTCCACTCCCGTACTCGTTGTCGGACGCGCCTAGAAGTTGTATAGGCGTACGTTGCGCCCGCCAGGTTCTGCAGGGCTTTGCTGCTAAATTCTTGTTGGCGGCGGGCATGGGGGGGGGGGGGGGGGGGGGGGTCATCAGGATCTTGAACCGCGCCTGATTGGGACTGGCCTCATCCGGCTTGTCCTGCTTGTCACTCGCACGCGCGCCCACACACACACACGGAGCTGCGCAGACATACACCTCGCGGCTGTAACCACGTGGCATAGGCACTCCCCTGTGGCCTACCGCAGCAGTCAACACCATCATGGCCGACCGAGCAAGCCAAGGAGGTGGTGGGGAAGGGGAGGGGGGGGGAGCAGGTTCAGCGAGGGGCCCGCGCAACTCCTATTTGGGGTGTACACTGGCCGAAAGCCTAATGATCTACATTGGACCGTGAAGTGATCTGCAATGACTGAATTTTGACAGATTGACTTTATATAGAATTGTTGTAGGATGACCAACATTTAATGTAAAAAGTACCGAATTATGGTCGGGTTCTGTTTCGCCTGCAAATACATAGCAGCAATTTAAAAACAAAACTTTTCATGAAGGACTTTTATGCCCCTGTTCCTTTTTTCGCGCTTCCGATGAGTAGAAGCTAATCCCTAGTGAAGCTCACGCCATGCCCCTTGTGGCGCACCTGTGCGGTAAAAGTGCGCGCGTGGGAGGGGGCCGGGGGGGGGGGGGGTAGGGGGGGCGTGCACCGGCAGAGCATCGATAGCCCACTTACCACGGCCAGGGCCGGCCTGGGCGGCCTGGGCCCCGGTGTGGGCGTGCAAGGCCCTGCCGGCCCCGCCCCGCCACGCCCCGCCCCGCCCCGCCACGCCCCGCCCCGCCACGCCCAATAAGGCCAACGCGATGCCGCAACGGAAATTAGCGTCAGGGCGCGTTCAGGGTTGTTCCTGCGTGACAGGCAGTGGTCGCGGGGAAAGTAAAGGCGCGAGAATGAGGCAGAGAAGTGCATTACTTTAGCCGCCCCCAGCGAAGCGTAATCGAGTCCGAAATACTTTCGAGCGTCTCGAGTACCTTGCGCTGTGCGTGGGCTTGAATCGACAGCAGTTTGTTCTCAAGCCCTTCTCCTCTGGACCTTGCATGAACGGTTTTCTTTGGTTCCGTTTCCAGGAGACGAACGAGGGGAACGTGTCCACGTCGACGCTGACCTTCACGCCGACGCAGCGCGACAACAACACGGCGCTCATGTGCCGCGCGGAGAACACCAACCTGCCCAACTCGGTGCAGGAGGACGAGGTCAAGCTCAACGTCTACTGTAAGTGCGACGGGACGCGGTGTCGAACCGCCTGCTAGCAGTGTTGTGGTCTAGCCCTCGCAGCCCCTTGAGCAGGCAGGCCCGCAACACTGCTAGCACGTGTTTCCTGAACAAGGGGTACGAGGGAGGAGACTCCTGTAAATGTCAAAACTAAATCATTTTCCTGTGCGCTGAGTGCGATTTTTTTTGCTGTGTCTGCCAGATCCGCCCACTTTGCGGCTCGAGCTCGGCAAGGGCATCAATCCGAACGACATCGAGGAAGGCGACAACGTGTACTTCGAGTGCCACGTCAACTCCAATCCGCCGGCGTACAAGGTGGTCTGGAAACACAACGTGAGTAGCCGTCTGCAGCCGCGCCGTCCTTCTCCTCCTCCCCTCCTCCCCCTCCCGCTCCCCGCCCTTCGGCTCCAGCTTCCTCCCCTACTTCCGCAGCCCTGCGCTGCTCTAAGTGCGCTCTCGCCCCCAGCGATATCTCAAGGAAATTGACGTGTTTACTGAGTGATTGTGCTGCACTGATTAAACACACGCGCTCCCCCCTTCCCCTCTCTCTCCCTCTCTCTCTCCCTCTCTCTCTCTCTCTCTCTCTCTCTCTCTCTCTCTCTCTCTCTCTCTCTCTCTCTCTCTCTCTCTCTCTCCCTCTCTCCCTCCCCCCCACTGTGAAAAATACGTCTGTAAGTTTACGACTTTTTTCGTAATTTGTGATTTACAAATGGTGCTGTAAATTTACAATCGAAATCGTAAATTTACGAACGCTTATTTGTGCTGGTTTAAGAATTAGGAGTCGGTACCAAGTGTCCTTAAAATATTGTAATTTTACAATATGATATCGTAGCTTTACGACATTCCTCATGGAAAACTTTCCCGTAACTTTTACGAATATTTCTCACAGTGCCCTGTCCCCGCAGTCCCGGCGCTATACTCAGCACTCGGCATTTTGCAGACAGTGACAGAAAATTTTCTCCTCCACATCGCGAAAACGAAAAGTTGGTCTAGCATTTTCTAATCCGGGGCTCTAATCCGATAGGGCATTTTAATCCCTCACGTGTCCGTACGGGCCTGGTTCTTCTGAAATCTAGGAACTCATTGCAGAGTGAAGTCAAAGTCAGGCGGTGGGCCGGGGACTCGCCGCCGAATTTAAATTTTCAGAAGACATTTTCAGCCGTCCGGGGTGCGGTGGAGGCGCCGCGGCGGGGGACGTTGCCCTGACGGGCCTGGACCCGCCGCCGCGCCGCTCTAATCACGCGAGCGATGCAATCTGCGAATAGAGCGCGCGTTTATTATTGAGAGCGGCGCGCTGCGCGGGCCGGGCGGGCGGGGGCTCTTAACTCGCTCATTCAGCTACTGGAATACGTGTTGTGATTCGTTCATAAGGCCCTATTCAGCGAGGCGGTCGCGGCGTTAATTTGCAAGCGTCGTAGCGGACGCGGGCGGGCGCGGGCGGGCAGGCGCGGGCAGGCGCGGGCGGGCGCGGGCGGGCGGGGGCGGGCGAAGGCGGGCGGGCGGGCGGGGCGGGCACGGGCGGGCGGCGGGGCGGGCGGGGGCGGGTGGGGCGCTCAGTGGAGATTGTGGTCCGCCTGTTTGTTTGCGCGCTGAGTCCTCTTTGAGTTGTTATGTGATGAGACTGACGCGGAACACTATGGAACACTGTGTGTTTCGTTTGTCAAACGTTAAGGCTAGTTTGTCCTGCACGCCTGGACCTGGAACGTGCCGCGGCGTGGCTCACACACGGGGTGGCTCGCTTCCTGGAGTCGCACTTCGTAGGTGGGGGGGGGGCCCTTGCTGGGAGGTCCCGCGTCACAAGACGTTCTTAGGAGATCCTGTTTGGGATAGAGGCCAGTCGACTGGTCTGGGCGTTGGGCGTGCCCTACTAGACCTCTCGTCCTCCTCGGCAGTTCGCTCCTGTCGCCGTCGTCTGGAAAGATAATGCGATGAAAGACGGAATTTCGTCGAAATTCCCGGCCCGCGTCTGCCGTAGCTGCGCGCATTTGCTAAACGTTGCAAAATATTAAATTTTCCCGGCGAGGCACCTTGGACTTCACTGCGTGATAAGTGCCCCGAGCAGCGCCGCGCCGGCCAGGGTTATGAGACGGAGCGAGTCCGAGCCCAACTACATCCCCCAACCCGCCCCGCCTCGCCCCGCCCCGTCCCGTCCGCCTCGGGAAAATGTCTGGCAATAATCATTTCGCGACGTCCGGGGGGGCGGCAGCGGCGGGGCGGGGCGGGGCGGGGCGGGGCGGGGCGGGGCGGGGCGGGGCGGGGCGGGGGGCGTTTCACTCCTGCGTGACGGCCGGACGCGTAGGCAGTGCGGGGCGCCCACCCGGGCAGGCCAGTCTCAAACAAAAAATGCAAGAGAGTGTGGGAAGTAAAACTCCCCTAGGCGAGGCTGCGCACCCCGCCCCGCCCCGCCCCGCCCCGCCCCGCCCCGCCCCGCCCCGCCCCGCCCCGCCCCGCCTCAAAGGCAACACCCTCTCCCGGAGCGCACCCGTTTGCCTAGAGAGTAGGCAGGCGCTTGCGGGGGCGTGCGTTCGGATGGACTCATCCTGTGACCCCGCCAAACCCCTAATATGGAGCCAAGGCCCTTGGGGTGAATTTTTTTAAAAATAGCAATAAATTAAAAAAAACATATATCTTGTTTCTTTTTGGACAGGGCGTGCCCATCCAGGGCAACACGCGCGCCGGCGTCATCCTCATCACGCAGAACCTGGCCTTCCAGAGCATCCAGCGCGCGCAGGCAGGCAACTACTCGTGCGTGGCGTCCAACGTGGAGGGTGACGGCACCAGCAACATCATCGCCCTCAACGTCATGTGTGAGTAGCGCTGCGCAGCGCAGCAGCCAGACAACGGCAAACATTTCGTTACGCGTTTTGTTGGGGAGCAGAAAACGACGGGGGAATGTACATCACGGTTTATACGGCCATGTAGAGTTACGTTTCGTGAAAATTAGCAATCACCCCCTCCTCCCCCTTTCTTTTCTTTTTTTTTTTTTTTTTTGTTTTTTGTGGACGCGCGCGAGGCCGAGGAGCCACGAGGCCCCAGGCCCGGGGTTATAATCGCGTTTCAGCCGCCCTGCTTCTCCCGGCACCTCCTTATTACCTTTTACTTTTTTACGACGCTTGCGTGGGACAGGACGGGCCGAGGGGCGGGGGTGGGGGTGCAATAATCCCCCCTGTCCAGCGGTGGCGTTTGCGGTCGTGGGAGTGCAGGCGCTGCGTGTGTTTGCGTGCGTGCGTTTGAGAGAGAGAGAGAGAGAGAGAGAGAGAGAGAGAGAGAGAGAGAGAGAGAGAGAGAGAGAGAGAGTTGTGTGTGTGTGTGTGTGTGGAGCTTCCCGAAATAACATAAATCGCCGCCGACCGCGCGGCGCTCCGCCGGCACCTTCGCCCTTTTTATGGAGTGGACGCCTTGCCCCCGCCCCGCCCCGCCCCGCCCTGCCCTAGTGCAACTAGTCGCCCAGCCCGGCCGGGCAGGCGGTTATATTTACTGCTAACGCTTACACGTGTCTTTACAACGGCAGAGAAACACGGCGTGCGTTTGCGGCAGCTGCCAGCCGCGCCGCCGGTCCGACCTGCGGGGCGGGGTAGCACTGGAAACCCAGCTGTGCGAATGTCGCACTCATGCAGGTGTTTGATTTTGTGTTTCGGTTTTTATCGCACTTTGTTCCGTATCTTCTATGGTATGGTGGAGAGGTTACATCCACTGTGTTTAGGTAAAGGTTTTGGTTAGTGGGGAACCTTTCCTCCGCGCCAGTATATATGAGAGAGACAGAGAGAGAGAGAGAGAGAGAGAGAGAGAGAGAGAGAGAGAGAGAGAGAGAGAGAGAGAGAGGGAGACGGTTGCGGGATCCCTAGGGGAATACCCACCTCCCATGAGGCAACTTTCTCTCTCTCACTCTCTTCTCTCTGTCTCTCGTCTCTCTCTCTCTCTCTCTCTCTCTCTCTGTTACCCTGTGCTCTGACCCTTCTCTTCTCAAAATTTACGCATACATGTTATTAGAGTCCGGGTCTGGTCCGTGCGGGCGGGGCGGTGCGGGGCGAGGCGGGGCGGGGTGGAACAAGGTTCAGCCCCCCTCTGCAGGGACGGGGCGCGGGGCGGCCAGAGCAGCCAGTCCAAAGTCCCAGCCCATGGGTGCCGTTTGGAGGGCGCTACCTTAAGCCACATTAATTCAGCTTAAAGCAACCTCTTAGCCACGGGGGCCCGCTGGGCGCACTGCTGGACCCACGGGGTGGGGGCGGCCGGGGGCGGGGCGCGGCGGGGCGGGGCGCGGCGGGGCGCGGCGGGGCGGGGCGCGGCGGGGCGGGGCGCAGTTGATGCCGACTGTCGGCGGGCCTGCATATGCATTGCTCCCCTCGCACCCCACCGAGGGGCACTCCCCCCCCCCCCTGACCTTCACCCCCCTCTCTCCTGACGGGTCCCACTTTGGAATCCGTCACGGCACCGGGCGCTGTCAGTCCTGTCTGGGGCGGCCTCCCCTTCTGCGCTGCGTGCCACGGGCTGTCCGGCGGGGCGGGGCGGGGCGGGGCGGGGCGGGGCGGGCACCTCCGCCTCGGCCCTCCTGGCCGATAGCGGTATGCTTAGCCCGTCCCGCCCCGCCCCGCCCCGCCCGGCTGGCTACCGTACTTTGCGCACCATTCGCTCCTGCTGCTACCGAGCCCGGCCCGGCCCGGCCCGGCCCGGCCTGCCCCGCTGGAGGAAGGGTCGCTCTGCCCCGGTATAATGCCCCTCTCAAGTTGGTCGACTTCGCACCGCGCGAAAAATACTCCCCCCTGACAGCGTTCCGGCCGCGAGCCGCTAAGCTAATATCTCATCGGAGAGAGTAAGAGCGGCAGGCGCTCGCGAGAGCGAGGGAGAGAGAGACTGAGAGAGAGCGAGAGACCGACGAATCGCGCTGGAGTGGGAGCGAGACAGGTCTCTCTCTCTCTCGCCGCAGCCGCTCTGGGGCCGGCTGGGCTGGGCGGGGCGGGGCGTGGCGTAAGTGGCGGGCTGCATGTGTGAAATTTTATGGGAGGAGAGGCCTTTTTGGCGGGTTATGGCACACGGTGCGTGGCGGGAGGGGGAGAGTGGGGGGTGAGTCGTAACCTCCAAAATATATGCACGCCAGTTAGCAGTACCCTCACGCGGCGTGGCGCGGCGAGGCGCGGCGGGGCGGGGCGGGGCGGCCCAGGTATTAGCGAGCAACAACTACTGCAAAGGGAGGAGCTCTCCGCCGCCCGCCCTGTGTGTGTGTGTGTGTGTGTGTGTTCTTGTTGTTGCTGCTTTATGCGCGTTATTACGGCATCAATGGCCGCGGTGCGGACGCCGCGCGCAATAAAGGGCAAGGACCTGGAAAAAACATCCATTTTCGCGGGTGTTTGAACCCGCGCCACAAAGTGAGTGGACGGTGCGCATGGAGGGGGGGGGGGGGGGCAGCATATAGCGGGTGCATCGCGCAGCGGCCGGTCCGTGCAGGGCGCCCCCGGGAGGAGGAGGAGGGGGAGGAGGAGGAGGAGGAGGAGGAGGAGGAGGAGGAGGAGGAGAGGAGGAGGAGGAGGAGGAGGAGGAGGAGGAGGAGGAGGAGGAGGAGGAGGAGGAGGAGGAGGAGGAGGAGGAGGAGGAGGAGGATCCGAGCGCGGGGCGCGCCGAGGATTAGCTGCTTTTTCTCATATGAAAATGCTGCGAGAAAAAAGGAGAAACGGTGGCTAAGGGGGAAGCGCGCGATAGCTCGCCGTGGCGGGGCGGGGCGGGGCCAGGGTGTTGTGCGGCGGGCCTGGCACGGCGGGGGTGGGCCGGGCTGGCTCAGCGGGGCCTGGGAAAGGCTTTCAGGCGGGGTGGGGCGGGGCGGGGCGGGGCGGGGCAGGGCGGGGCGGGGCGGGGCGGGGCGGGGCGGGGCGGGGCAGGGCGCCACCAGCTATAGGGCGGGTGGCCCATATTACCCACCCGCCTGGAGGAAAGGCTGCAGAGGCTGCTTTATTTTTCCTCCTGCCCTTCCTTTATGGGACGTATCTTACCACCAGCAGGGCCCGCCCCGCCCCGCCCCGCCCCGCCCCGCCCCGCCCCGCCCAGCAGACGGCTAAGGACAGGGTGGGGCAAGGCCGGTGCGGCGGCTGAGCGGGCTGTCGTCTTGCTTGGGCGGCTAAATGCGATCAGCGCGCCTATCGTAGGCGCACCGGGCCTCGCGGGAGGGTAGGCAGTGCCGTAGGCCCCCCGCCCCCGCTGCCCCGCGCGCCGCCCCCGCCCTGGAGCGCGCTCCGGGTCTGCAGGGCGGCGGCCCGCGCAGGGAACCACCGGCCGTGTACACTTGTCTTCTATTCCTTGTCCTTGTCACGTACTTTTAGGCGTGTATTTTGATTCCTTAGTATTTTTTGTGTATTTCGTTGTATTTCACGGGGACGCGCAGGCGGGGTGTGCTGGGGGCCGCGACGGCGGGGGTGGTGGTGGGGCGACCGGGGACGGGCCTGCTCGTGGACGATAAGGACATTGGACGGGGCCGGACCTTTCTGACACCCTGCGCTGCGCCTGTCGATACCCATCGTGCGGTACTCGTCTCATAAAGACGCTTGCGGCGCGCCGTATATCCGCTCCATATCCTCCGCCACCACGCCCCGCCCCGCCCCGCCCCGCCCCGCCCCGCCCCGCCCCGCCCAGCCGCCGTGCTCGATCGGCCACAAATGTCGCATTTTTAAGAACATTATAATAATCTTCGTCCGGTCGTATCCCGCCCCGCCCCGCCCCGCCCGCTTCGCCCGCCCCACGCGCCCCGCCCGCGGGCCGGCCGGGCCCCCGTTCGTGTGCCTGTTCCGTCATTGCCGCGCCGTCAGGGGTAATCTGGTGTAGTCACAAATGCAATTAAAGCAGTTCGTGTCCAAGTTGGAGGGGGAAGTGGTTGCTTTCCGCCACGATCTTCCGATAGCAAAAGTTTGCAAGCGGTTTGATGGGTTCCAACAGACGCCCCGCCCCAACCAGCCCCGCCCCACCCCACCCCTACACCTTCTCGCCCCGCCCCCTTCCTCAAACTACTTCGCGCCTTCGGGCTGAACTATACAATCGATTCCAGCAGGATGTGTTTTGGTGGCTCATTACGGCCTAAGAGGGAGCGACGGGGAGGGGGCGGGGCGGGCTGGCCGGGGTCGAGCGTTTAGTGGAACAGTGGCGGAAAGCAAGGAGAGGGGAGTTGGCCCAAAATCTGGACTCAACTGGTAGGCAAGGCGACGCGAAGAGAGAGCGGGGCGGGCCGCGCTGGGGCCGCGCTGCGCTGGCCGCGCCGTCCACCATACTGGCGCTAACTTCTTTAGAGTTGAATTGGACCGCAGCAGTGTAAGGACGGTCCCGTAGCACGGGGCGGGGCAGCGGAGGGGGGGAGAGTCCCACCGGACCCGGTCAAGGCCATGCGGAGAGAGGGAGAGCGAGATAGATAGACTCTCTTCTCTTTTTCATCACACTGCATTTTTTGACCACTTTTCTCTTGCCCTGTTTGGCCAACCCACTCTCTTCCCACTCCCTCCCCTTCCCCCTCTGTCGCCTCGACTGCTCCAATTTTAACGTCATGGCTTGTAACTTGAATCCGGGTACGCTATATCTCTGTGGCCCCGTTCCGTTTGTCGGATCGCCCCGCCCCGCCCTGCCCCGCCGCGCCGCCCCGCCCCGCCCCGCCCGCCCCGCTGCTGCGCCGTCGCTCTGCCGCGCTCTGCGGTGGATTCAAAATTAAACATTGATTATGACGCCGGTGGCATCGCGACGCGAGCCGCCCGCAGCCGCTCTTCCTCGTCCCGGCCCGCCCCGCCCCGCCCCGCCCCGCCCCGTCCCGCCCCGCCCTGCCCCGCCCCGCTGCGCCGCGCCGGTTTATTTGCCCTGAGAGTGACAAGTGAAGGTCGGTCGATCCCTGTCAGTGGCGGCCGAGGCGACTTAGTCTCTCCCGAACACTCCCCGCCCCGCCTCGCCCCCCTTATTCCGGATCCCCGCCCCGCCCCCCGCCCCGCCCCCTGCCCCGCCCTGGCCTGCCCTCGGTGCGTGCGGGCTCCGCCAGGGACGGCAGGAGCAGCGGCACCAGAGGCAAGTCGTTTTTATTGTGCTGTTGTTAGGGCACTCAGGAATTCTCCTCTCGGACCGTGTGGCGTCCCTAGGTACTTGCCAGGTACGCCCCCCCCCCCCCCCCCCATGGTGCTCGGTGGTGCGGCGCCCGCTCTGTCGGGGGGGGGGGGGGGGGGTGCGGCCCGGCCTACTTACATGCGTGCGATGCGTCTCCCGTCTCCGAGTCTTCGCCCCGCCCCGCCCCGCCCCGCCCCGCCCCGCCCCGGCGGACAAACTACCGCACGAGTCTGCCCGCCCTTATTCGTCTGTCCAGCCCAGGTCGTGCCCGCCCGCACGGCTCTCGACTTGAGGGGGGGGGTCTATTGTTGCTAGGAAAGTAGGCAATAAGTTGTCTAAACACAGCGGAGTATAGTGAGCTGCACCCGCGCCGACCAGGCGTTCGCGGAGGTGATAAAAATATGGGTCCTGCACCTTGTCCACGCCACCCCGCCTACACTCCCCCTGCTGCCGCTCCGCCACTCCCGCGGGATCTCTTCTTGGTCCCTGCGAGCTGCAATATGTGCGCGTGGGCGCGGAGCAGAGCGGTAGCGAGCGCTGCTGTCTGCCGCGCCAGAGCGCTTCTCCTGCGAGCTCCAGGCTCCAGGCTCCAGGCCACGCCGCGCCTCGCTGGGGACTTTTGGGCTTTTCTCTCCCGACGTCGTCGGTGTGACAACGGTTATGAACTCTCCCTGGCGCGGGGGCGGGGCGGGGCGGGGCGGGGCGGGGCCGTGCCGTGATAGTGCGGTGGCACAGGGTGGCAGCGCCGCCACCTCGGGGCGCGCCAGGGCGGGGCGGGGCGGGGCGGGGCGGGGCGGGGTGGGGCGGGGCGCCTGCCTCACCTCGCTGCTGCCTGCCTGCCTGGCTGGAGCTGGAGGCGGCTCCAGCCTCCAGGGACGGCGCGGCGCGGCGGCGGAAATAATTTCCCAGATCACACGCACTCGAGCGCAGACACGTCTCCAATAACAAACTTCCGCGCGACGCGCAGCGCCGCGCTCTCCTCTCGCCGGAAGCAATTGAAGGTGAAGCGTTTTCTAAGAGATGTCTCTATCTGCCCCAGTTTCCCTTCGGCCTCTCTCTCTGCTCTCTCTCTCTCTCTCTCTCTCTCTCTCTCTCTCTCTCTCTCTCTCTCTCTCTCTCTCTCTCTCTCTCTCTCTCTCTCTCTCTCTCTCTCTCTCTCTCTCTCTCTCTCTCTCTCTCATCGTGCGGGACGAACAGCGATTTAACTATTACTGATCCATCTCCGTGTCTATGAGGTGCGGCAGAAGCGCTCCCCGAGGTCCAAGGGTCAAAAAGTATCGTCATTTTTCAACGATCTGTAGCAGGAAGCTCTGCTTGGTCCTGCTGCCCTGCTGGTCCTGCTGCCCCGCCGGTCCTGCTGGTGGCTCTGCTCCTCGCACTCTTGGATATTAGTCCTCAGGGCGCCGCAGGGCGCGGGCGGCCTGGCTCTCTGGTCTCCTACAGACTCATATCCCCGCCCATCTCGGCCTTCCTTATCGCAGTCCTGAGGGTCTGGGTCAGGGGAGGGGGCGGGGGAGGCAGGCGGGGGTGGAGGCGCTCAGCCCTCGTGCCCAACCTGGACCAGGCCGGCTGCCCCCGCCGCGGGCCGCTCTGTAAATACCAAACCCCGTCTGCCTATAACATCGTTCTGCGCGCACAACACTTATCGGAAGTCTGATCTACGCCTTTGTGTCGATAGGTCCCGACAACGTGATGACTGTGTTCCGTCAGTGACGCCAATTTATCAGCGTGCCCGCTGGAGCTGGCCCCCCGCCAGCAGGGCGTGGCGTGGCGGGGCGGGGCGTGGCGGGGCGGGGCGGGGCGGGGCGGTCAGTGTCCGTGTTGTCTGTTATGAGGTGGCGCGCTGGCCATCCTCCCCCGCTGTGGAGGGCATTACGATGGGGCCCCGCCCGCCACGCCCCGCCCGCCACGCCCCGCCCGGGCGCCCCCACGAGGGCCGTGCCGCCTGAGGGGGCCCGTGCTCTGGCCCCGCGGGGGCCCCCCGACCCCGGCCCGCCGGCGGGGGCCCTCTTGGGGCGCCGCGGGGGGCGTCCAATCAGATGTTGCCGACCCTCCTAAAGCCCCCTCCGCCGCCCCCGCCGCCCCCACCGCGACCCCTCCCGGGGCCCGGGGCCGCGCAGTATTTATGACGTGGTGATAGAAGTTGGCGAAACTGTTTTCGGCTGTAAAATAAGGTTTGAGTTACTAGGCACGCCACGCCCCCCGCTGCGGGCCCGTGGCCAGTGCCGGCGCACTTGTGAGTAGAAACATGCGACATGGGTACCCACAACAAAATAAAAGTCAGTTTCTGAGACACGTCACGTCTAGCCGGGGTGCTGCTCAGCTTAGAACCCCCCCCCCCCCTCCCCCCATACCCCTCTAGGAGCAACGCCGGCGCCGTCTGAGCACAGCAGAAGGGTCAAGGCGGTCTCCCAGCCTATTTCACTTAGTGTTTGTTTTGCCGGTCAGGTATCCCCCGGGGGTGGGGCGGGGCTGTGGGAGTGTAGGGAGGAGGGCGCCGGGACCTCGGGGCGGGGGCCCGGTGGCTGTTCACTTGGAGGGCGAGCAGGTCGTGAGCCTGGGCTCCTCCATCCCCGCCCTGCTGCCCTGCCGCACTTGTGATGAGACTGCAGGAGAGCCGTGGCGCCGGGCGGGGCGGGGCGGGGCGGGGCGGGGCCGGGTCAATGCGCGCCCAGCCGAGCAGCAGCCGTTCCGCGGAAATGCTCGCTATCCCACCAGGACGCGTGCTGTGCGCGGCGCGCCGTGCGCCTTTGTGTAGGCCGTGGCGCTGCTGGCGCTGCTATGGCGCCACATCCACCCCCGTCCTGCTTACCGTCACGTGTTTGACGGCCGCCCCGCCCCGCCCCGCCCCGCCCCGCCCCGGACCGTCTCGCGTTTGCCTTTCAATGCCACAGCAGCAAGCGATAGCGATCCGATCGGCCCGCCTCCGCCCCGTACCGCGCCGTACCGCGCTGTTGTCGGGGAGCATTGCCTCGGCGCCGCCTCAGGACGCCGACGGCGCGTCTCGGCAGGGACTATCATACGGCCTGCCTCCCGGGAGCGAGCGAGCGAGCGAGCGAGCGAGGAAGGGATGGGGGAGAATGCAGAGCTTAGTGAGTGCGGGCCAGCGTTCAATACGGACAGGCCGGAAGGAAGACTGCTCTCTCTCCCTCCCTCTCTCTCTCTCTCTCTCTCTCTCTCTCTCTCTCTCTCTCTCTCTCTCTCTCTCTCTCTCTCTCTCTCTCACTCGCTCTTCCCGCTCTTCCTCCTCCAGTCGACTGGGCGTGTCCGCTGTCTGGACGCCACTGATCGCCCTCCAGAGGATTACTCTCGGAGCCCTGCGTAATCCTGGTGCGCGGGGGCGGGGCGGGCCGGGGCCGGGGCGGCCGTGTACAGGGATGCGGTGGTGCGGCCCGAGGAGAGGAGAGGAGGGGGGGGGGCGGGGGTAGAGGGCGAGGGAGAAGCGATACAGCGCCGCGCTGCTGACTTGTTGAGTATAGGAAGAAGAACCTACTCGGTATACGGCCCCGCCCGCCCGCAGTGTCCTGTCTGCCGCCTCGCCTCCCCCTGACCTGACCTGACCCGCGGCCCGGCCCGGCCCGGCCCGGCCCGGGCCCACTTAGTGCTGAGCGAGCGAAGCTCATGGCCTGACAGAAACCAAAGTTTCTGGTCACAACCATTAGCTATTAGCTATTTGCTTAAAGCTGTACACTGCAAAAAATAAGAACGGAACAATTACGGAGAAAGACCGTTAATTATTGTCCGGTGGTTTCCGTCATTGAAAGGTACGGACATCGCCGTATTCGGACCGCCCCGTACCTCTATTTGTGTGGTACGGAGACTAGGTACGGCCATTCCACAGCAGTTTTTATCGGTTTTTATGTGTACGGAGAAGGCGTTACACGTCTCCGTAGTGCGAAAATAGGGTATACGGACTCTCCGTTCTCTGCACTCCGTCGCAAGTTTCACAGGGCAGGTACGGACCGCCGTACTTGGTACCGTATTCGTCTCTATTTTTTTACAGTGTAGCTGCAGCCTGCAGCTTCACTGTTATTCAATTCATGTGACGTCACATTCCTTTAAATGTAAAAGCTGTCACATTCGTTTTAGTATGATGTCACATTTGTTGTACTGTTAATCGACAAGGCAAAGCACCGTAAATTCGACGGTCACACTGAAAAGAATGTGACAATTTCATCCAAACGCATGTGACAGGTTTTACAGTGAAAAGAAAGTGACGTCACATGAATCGAATAACAGTGTATAGCTATATATAGCTATACATATACCGGGCGTTCCATAAAAGACGCAGGCGCGGGCGGGTTTGCCTACCCGATCTCCCTGTAAGGCGCCATAGCCCCTTGGGTAGGCAAACCCGCTCGCACCTGCGTCTTTTATGAAACGCCCGGTATATCTGCCAGTGTGGACGGTGCCTTGTAGAGGCGGGGCTCAGGTCTGTCCTGTCCTGCAGTGGACACCTTATTGCCAAAGATTGCCGGATCGCCTTTGTATTTTCTCGGCCTTTCCCACGCAGAACGCCCAGGTTCGGCTTTTTTCTGCCGCGTTATGCGAGGACTGCCGAAGACTGTCCGCCCCGCGCTAGACTGCTAGGGCGGCTAGGCTGTACTACACAGCGCTGCCCGAGATGAGGTCCCCTCTACTCCTCTTGTGGACGCGGGGCGGGCGGCTCCCGGTCGAAGTCGCCCTTTGTGTGACCTCTCGGCGCGGGCCGGGGCGGGGCGGGGCGGGGCGGGGCCGCAGCGGCAAACTCCTCGTCTTTAGCGGCTAAGCAGACGAGAAGCGACGCGACGCGACACGACGCGACTCCCACCAGCCCGCTCAGCTCAGCATGCCTCAGCCGCGCGAGCGAGGCGGGGCGTTAGACGTTAGGTCGGGATGTCTGAAGGGTTTTGGGGCGGGGCGGGGTGGGGTGGGGTCCTGACGCCTACACGACGCACTGCTGCCTCCGGGCCCTGGCTCCCCCGGGCCCCGCCCCGCCCCGCCGTGCCCCGCCTCGCCCCGCCCCGCCCCGCCCCCGGCGCGCGTGTCCGCGGTTTGCGGCGCCGAACAGACTGCGAGCGTTGTGCGGCGTGCGGGGGCGGGGCGGGGCGGGGCGGGGCGGGGCGGGGGCGGGGGCCTGCGGTGGGGCGGGGGAGCGCCGCTGAATAAGAGGAATTGGGGAGGACTGAGAGAACTCACTTACACACACACAAACACATACTCACCATGACGATGAGTGCAGTTATTGCGTCAGTTAGAAATTAAACTCTGTATTGACACCGAAAATGGAAGAGGAAGATATCTCGCTCACCAGAAAAAAAGACTTTGACACAAAAAAATAATTCTTTTCTGAGGGCGAGATTTAATTTTCTCTTTCTAGTATGTGAGCAGTATTTTTAAAATCTTAGTGATACGTTTTGGAATCTCGCTTCTTTTGAGTTGGAATCAGGAATCCTAATCTTACTCACTAAATTTGATTGACATTTTAGAATCCCACTTAACAAGAGCGAAGTTCCTAAAATATCATTTCAGGAGAGCAAGGGAACAATTCATGCACCTCTTAATTGAAACATCTGTCTCATGCATTTGCGGTAGAGTAAAAGTTTGGTGCACGTATACTCCGCTTGCAATAAATTATCCCTGTGTTTGATACTTTCGAAATGGCCGCACTGCGAATCGTTGCATAAAAAACTCAGTGATAGTTTTTGCTTCCTTGCGCCGCCCTCTCCATCCTTCTCTGCACTTTACTTTTCTCCGCGCGTCGCGTATTCCTCTTTGGTGACAAGGTTCCTCGCAGGACTTGCACATTTCAGTAAGCAGCTCCCAAGGGCTTAACACACTCACACACACAGACGCACAGCGCGCCCTGCGCAGACACCCCTACTACCACTCCCCCCCCCCCCTCTCTCTCACTCTCTCTCCCTCTCTCTCTCTCGCTCTCTCTCTCCCTCTCCTCTCCTTCTCTCATTCACTCTCACACACACAAAAGCCTCCTACATGTCATAGGTATGTCCGAAGCTTGAAATTAACTGAGCGGCTTTGGGATTTCGTCGCAGCGACACAAGTTGTCGCTATCTCGCAGCAGCGGCGCCGGGCTCGGCTCAGGGCGTGGCGGGGTGCGGCGGGGTGCGGCGGGGTGGGGTGCGGCGGGGGTAGCTTCGGGGAAATAATAATGTTTTCGCTGAGTGTGTGGAAAGCCGCACACGCCGCTGAGCCAGCCAAACTGCGGCGCCGCGCCCCGTCTCGCCCCGCTCCGCCCCGCCCCGCCCCGCCCCGCCCCGCCCCGCCCCGCCGCGCCGCGCGGGTCTAAACGTTACGGCGCTGATGACGTGGCGACGCTGCTGTCTCGTTCCTTTCCCTTGTTATTGTTGTTATGATGTTTGCTCTCTTCTTTCGCCGCAACCAGCAGAAATTGTTTTGTAAATAGAAAGAGAAACGACAATAACAAGTAGTCCGGCCGACACTTCTTATCTCTCAGTCCCGCACAGTCGCGCCCTACACTGTAATGATTTCAAAAGTGAAGCAGACGCCAAATGTCGCTCTGTATCCAGCGGCAGCCCAAATGAGAGTGTAGTCAGTCCCGCGGAATGCGGCGGCTCCGCCACGACACAATATCCCATCTGTCGATGGCGCGGCGCGGCCGTGGCGCCCCCTGCCTGCAGGCCGGCGCGGCGCCCCGCGCACTCAGACAGGTATTGAACAAGACGCGTCTCCCGCCCGGCCCGGCACGGCCCGGCCCGTCCTGCGGGGACGACGCCTTGAATTTGTCCGCATCAGTGTATCCGCATCACCCCGCCCGCTGGCTGATCCAATATAGCGGGCGGGGCGGGGCGGGGCGGGGGAGGGAGAGCAGGGCAGCGGGGCGGGACCAGTTTGCACGTCTCGCGTTCGTCGGACGGAAAGAGAGTAATGGCGGGTAGCCGCGACGAGGAGGAAGAGAGGAACAGCAGGGCGGGCCCGGGCCGGGCCGGGCCGGCGAGCCGGAGGGGATCATGATGAAGAGAAGACCAGACGAGACCATCTCCTCCTGAGCCGGTGGCGGCCGCTCAGCACCGCGCAGCGCCGCGCAGCGCTGGTACCCGGGCGCGGCGGGGCGGGGCGGGGCGGGGCGGGGCGGGGGCTTAGCTGGCAGAGGGTAGTCTGACCTCAATAGCGCGGAGCCTCGGCGGAGCCGGGGCTGAGCGGAGGCCAAGCTAGAGGTCACTTCCGGCCGGCCGACTGGCCGAGGATTCTCCTCCCGACAATGACCATCACAGCGCACGTAAGTGATAGTAAACTGGACCCACAACTCGAGAATCCACATAACCCCCTTCTTGCGGAACCGCCCCGCCCCGCCCCTCCTCGCCCCGCCCCGCCCTACCTCCTACCCCGTTCTGCTTCTGATGACGAGGAGATGCGGCTGCACCAAACTTAGGTTATAGTGTCGGAGCTCATAGTACCAGATGGTGGAGCGGGGTGAGGTGGGGTGTGGTGGGGCGGCCGTCGCTAAGGGGAAGAGGGTTCGTCTTTTGGCCCGCTGGCTGGACGATGGCATTGTCTGGTCTCGGGTGGGCATCTGTCAATAGTTGCCAGTTCCTCAACCCTCCTAACATCCGCGCCCCGCCTCGCCCCCGCCCCGCCACGCCCCCCGCACCGCGTGCCCTCTTGAACCCTTCTCCCACCTCGCCACCACCATCTCTCCTTCTCCCTCTCCCTCCCTTCTCTCCGTCTCTCCCCTCTCTCCCCGTCTCTCTCTCCCGCCCGATCCCTTGCCTCTCTCCTGGCTGTCCTTTCTCATCAAGTCGTCGGATATTGTGGGGCAAGGCCCTCGGTGGTGCCCCGTTCTCCTCCCCCCCCCCCTCCCTCCCCGGTTCGTTCCGGGGCGAACAAGCCTCGCCGACCACAGCACACTCCGGACCGTCGCACGCCACAGCGCCTGGAACATTCTAGCATTGCCAATTCCACGCCGCTCAGAGGAAGTCTCCGCCACTCCACCCCTCCCCCTCACCTCTCCGACAACGCCCCTTCTGGCAACCGTTTCGATACTAAAGATCTGGAAAGAGGGAAAAAACCTCTTCTAGATCTGAGTCTGCCACCGGCCCTGCGCGCAGCCCCACACTGCGTGGTGCTGGGTGGAGCCAGCGCGCGTAACTGTATTGCGGTTTGCCTAGCCGTAAGGCGCGACAGGATGTGGCCGATCACTACGCGCAGGGCGGGGCGGGGCGGGGCGGGGCGGGGCGGCTCTGGCGGCGCGTCCTGCAAATCCTGAAACTTTCTTCCTCCACTTTATTTTTTAAAGATCCTCTCACCTCGCCCCGGCCCCGGCCCACGCGGTGGAGGCCGTTCCATCCCCGGCGGAGGTGCCGCGCCGACGACAACGACGACCATCACCGTGTTTTCACGGCGCACTCGGCTCGGCTCGGCGCCGCGCTCGACACTTTGATCGAGAACAGTAGTTTATTCATAGCAGTTGATTGTAAAGTCGGCCTTGATGTTCCGAGGCAGCACGCTGCCGTATACTCCACGCCCCGCCGCCACTCCATGTATAGTTTGACGCCGTACTTGTATCGAAAAGTGGATTTTGTCGTAAGACGATACGGCAATAGCGCCGCTCCTAAAGTCTTTGCAAAGTGTCTGTGTGTGTGCGCGCGCGCTCGCGGCGGTGTGTGAGACAATACAAGAATAAGCCAGCCCCGCCCCGCCCCGCCCCGCCCCGCCTCGCCCCGCCCCGCCCCGCCCCGCCCCGCCTCGCCCCGCCCCGCCCCGCCCGCCCGCCCCGCCCCGCCCCGCCTCGCCCCGCCGCCTGCCCCGCCTCGCCCCGCCCCGCCCTGCCCCGCCCCGCCCCGCCCCGCCCCGCCCCGCCCCGCCCCGCCCCGCCCCGCCACGACCCCGACGCTCTTCATGCCAGCCATATATTACGCCGTATAAAACGCCGAGAGGCCCGTCTGCCGTTGTATCCTTGCGTGAGATGGTGATGGTGATCTCTTAAAAAAAAAATAAGCGCTTCGCTTGGCTCAGAAGCACCTCGTGTCGGCCCCGCCCCGGCCCGGCCTGCGCCCTGCGACACGGCGCGACGCGCCTGCCCCGCTCAGTTTGGCTGTATTGCAGGTGGCCGGGCCGGTGCAGGATAGGGGAGGGGGACGCGGTAACACTGCGTAATGCACAAAAAATACGTCGAAACACGCGCCTAAAAATACAAGAATGGTACATAACAATACGAGAAATACAAGAACAGTGAGGACAATATATAGGTCGGCCCCCGCCCCGCCCCGCCCCCTCCCGGCCGCCGCACAGCGTCTCCTCCTCCAGCGCTGCTCCTCAGCGCTGCCGGCCACTGCCGCTTGGCGAGTTTGGTTTTATGCCACGTTAATGAAATCCAGCTGCTGCAATAAAAGAAATAAAAAAAAGGCAGCGCAACGAAACACGTGACCCGCTGGAGCCGCTGGATCAGTCCGCTGGAAGTAGTAAACCAGGCGCAATTACCTCATCGTTGTGGCGGGCCGGGCGTCTACATTGTTGCCGCAGTCCCACGACATCGGCTCTCTCTGTCTCTGTCCGCCCCTCCCCGCTCTGTCTTTCCCTCCTCTTCTTTTCCCTTTGGCTGATCATCATCAGCCTGATCGGTCGTAAAATGCTCCAGTTCTCCCCGTCCCCGCGCTGCACTGCTTTCGCCGCCCCGGGACGAAATGTTTCATTATACGAGCGGCAGGGCATGCCTGCTGGCTCGCTCCCGCACCCTCATGTTGTATTACATGTACAATGTACACCTGCATGCTTCTTCTGATTCAAAGCAAGTCTTAAATTGATTTTTTTTTTTTTTTTGTGGTTCGCGGAAAGTAGATCTGCTGAGAGATAAGGACAGAAAAAGAGGGGGGGGGGGGTAGTGGAGAGGGTTTCAGACACAGACGTGCGTGGGTGCGAGTGAGTGAGATTCCCCGTTAGGACGCACGGGGCGTGGCGGGGCGTGGCGAGGCGTGGCGGGGCGTGACGAGGCGTGGCGGGGCGGGGCGGGGCGGGGCCGGATAGGGCGGGGCAGACGCACCTTAATTTTTCCCCGGGGCTGGCTCCGCTGGCTGCCGGCCGGCACGTGTCGCTGTACGTCTAATTAAAGCGGCGTAACGACCGCCATAAAGGCTTACAAGTCGAGGCGAGGCGGACGTGAGCGACAGCGCAGCGCAGCGTCTCCACGGTCAGGTCAGCGAGTCGGCCCGGTACAGTGCTGCAGGGTACAGGCAGGGGCCACCGTAGCCTACAGTGAAAATCACCGGAAGCTTTTTAGAGTGCGTGCCCTCGCTCCGCTGAAGTACAATGGGTTGCCTACTTTCCAAAATGGAAGGGGTCTGAGGACCACACCCGGTGTATTGCAATCGGTACTTGTTTCTACGCGTACTGCCTCCCCTCGCCCTCCCCTTTTGCCCCTCCTCTCGTCACTCAGATCAGCTACTTTATTGTTCTCTCGGAGTGAGCCGTGGCCATGGCCAGCGGGCTCGGGAAGGGGGTTGGGGTTGGGGGTGGGACGAAGCCCCGGAAGGCCCTCTTAAATTAGGATGGAACTGATAAATAATGACTAGCACGGTTCTGTAAAAGTTTCTTTTTCCTCTTTTGCTACACCAGTTGCTGGCCCTCGTACTTGCGGACGTCGGCAAAGGAGAGAAAAAAGGATTTCCTAGCTTTTCTATTCGACCGCAAATGACTCCTGTCTCTTCATTTCGTATTAATTCACTTGGCCGTGACGGCCCGTGGGGGTGGGGGTGGGATAGCGGCAGCATGAGGTCATGAAATATAGCGGAGACCTGGCTCCCCCCGCCGCATGAGTGAAGGGAAGGGGTGATTCTCTACTGCTCTGCCCCGCGCCCCGCCCCCGCGCCCCGCCCCCGCGCCCCGCCCCCGCGCCCCGCCCCCGCGCCCCGCCCCGCGCCCCGCCCCCGCGCCCCGCCCCCGCGCCCCGCCGCCAGGCGCAGCCCGGCTCGGCCCGGTCACGATCTTCTACTGGCGCCGCGCTGAAATTTTAATTACAAGGAACGATTAATTCATGTCAGCCCTTAATAGACAGACACATTTATTGAAACAAAAGGGGAGTTTGCTGGGCGAGATCGTGAAATGCCACATTTTTCCTAGTCCCTCTGCTCCATATTTTATTTTATTTTGCCCCTCCCCTTCCCCCTCGACTCACGCTCCTCTCACTCCTTTAGCGGATATGCAAGCGAGCGCGACCGCGGGCCCTAGCGTATAGCTACGTGTAGGCGATCGGCCCGCCCCGCCGCGCCCCGCCCCGCCGCGCCCCGCCCCACCGCGCCCCGCCGCGCCCCGCCCCGCCCGGCCCCTCTCGCAGCAGCTCATCCGATCCCCTGCGGCCATCTGGCATGATGTACAGCGCGCCTGGCCTGCCCACATGGGTTGTATTAACGGTTGTGCGGCGGGAAAAGTGTAATACAATCAATAAAGCAGAATGACATAAAAGAGAGTTACCATCCATTAGGGAATGACTACTCTGGCAGACTTATATTGTGTGTACTGTTGGGAGTGCGCGCGCCTTGTAGCCCCCCCCCCCCCCCGCCCTACCACCCACCCCCTCTCCACATTTTTATGGCGGTACCTTGTCATATGAATTAAGAGAGGAGAAGCGTCCGGATTAAACCCGGTCTCATTTGCTTGGTGTAGATTAATCCATCCAACACACTTCACATTTCTTGTTTATAAAAAAAATGATACTATAATGGGAGAACGCATGCGCTGCCTTTCTGTTGTTTGGTGCTCTTTGTTTATTTTTTGTTCTCTTCTCTTTGCTGCAGACAAGCCGGTGTGCGTGGAGGGCCAGAAGCGCGTGTACGGCGTGGCGCGGCAGGAGCGTGCGGACATCCTGTGCCAGGTGAGGAGAAGGCGAGGCGAGGCGAGGCGGCCGGAAGTGAAGCTCGTCGCTGTACTGGCCACGACGGACTCCCCGGCCCGCCCCCGGCCCCGCCCCCAGCGCCGCCCCCGGCGCGCCCCCGGCCCGTCCCCGGCGGCAGAGCCAGGCGCAGCCTCGGTCGTTAGCGCAGGGCGGTGCTTGGCCCGGCCCTGCCTGCTGGGCTGGGCTCACTGCCCTGCGTTTTTCCTCGCTGTTGTGTTGCCTCAGGTGGATGCAACGCACCAGTACACTGTAAAAAAATGCCCTCCGAGAATTGCAGTTATTGGTAATTGCAATTTACCTGAGACAAAAGATAGTGTAAATTTACGATACAGTCACCCAGTCCTTCTTATTTTAAACTTCGAATCGCTATTTTATGACTTTGTATTCAAGGAAAAATTTTACCATAACCTCTACAACGATTTTCCAGTGTACTTTCGACCAAAAAAATGGTGGCCGTGCGTTATATTTTCCGTTTACGCCGTCGGCACATCAAAAACAACTTAGCTCCCAATTTAAATGAAAAAAAAAAAAAACCTTACACAATATTTTTTTTTCCTACCGAGATAGGTTTGTATTATTTAATTTTTTTGCGAGCCCGGCCCGCTCCGGCCGGTTTCTGTTCCGCCGCCTCCCTCCCCCGCTGCCCCCGGGGAGGGGGGGGGGCAGGGGGGGGGGGGTGCAGCGGCTCGTGGAGTGGCGCGGCGTGGCGCGGCGCGGCGGTGTCAGCTTCAATCGCCTGGCCTGATCCGGCCAGGTCGCGCCGTAACTCGAGAGGAGCGAACGATCGACAAAGAGGGTGCCATGATTTGATGAGCGCCTCGAAAATATTCTTTTTATTCCCCTTGAAATCTATAGACCTGGGGGAAAATGTTTTTTTTTCCTTTTTTAAGTGGGTTAAGACTGACAGCGCAGCACGCGTGCGTACGCATCGCTCTCATTGAGCGACTTGGAAACATGTCGCTCAGTAAGGGCGGGACGTTCTCGGTGCGGTGGACGTAAGCTTCAATAACTCAGTGTCGCTGCCCCGCCCCGCCCGCAGGTGGCCGCGTACCCGGCCGCGGACTCGTTCCGCTGGTCCTTCAACAACTCGGGCGAGCCGATGGACGTGCCGGCGGCGCGCTTCAGCACGGCGCCCACGCACGCCCCGGGCCCCGGCGCCCCGGCCCGCGGCGCGCCCCGCGGCACGCAGTCGGGCTCCACGCTGTCCTACACGCCCGCCTCCGAGCTGGACTACGGCACCGTCATGTGCTGGGCGACCAACCGCGCGGGCAGCCAGCGGGACCCCTGCGTCTTCCACATCATCGCCGCGGGTGAGTCTTATTCTAGAGTGTTGTTAGCAAATCTAGTTGCTTTGCAAGCGGATTTACCCCGCACTTTTTGAGCGCAATAGCACTGCAAGCGGGTAAGCAAAGCGCTCTTGATAAATTTTCGGCGCTGCAGGACATGATCTATTTGTCTTACACATGCCTACCTCGCTCGTGTGCGACCCCCATACCCTCTCTCTCTCTCTCTCTCTCTCTCTCTCTCTCTCTCTCTCTCTCTCTCTCTCTCTCTCTCTCTCTCTCTCTCTCTCTCTCTCTCTCTCTCTCTCTCTCTCTCTCTCACTCACTCTTACACACAGCGCGCGGGTAGAAGACAGCGCGCGTTTTTGTGCGCTGTTGTGCTGATTCGCTTGATAACTCCTGATGACGGATGTGGCGTGAACCGCTGATTCCCGCCCCAGCCTCAGCCTAGCTCCATGAAAAATAATGATAAAGGCTGGGGTAACTATCATGCGGAGGGGAAGGGGGGGGCTCACTGGCTGGCGACAAGTCGGGAACGATGTATTTTTTTTTTGTCAATGACCAATATACAACCAGACTGTAAAAAAAGCTTGTTGGAGAACAACCTACTTTGTAACAACCATGTTGTTGACAAACAACCATGCTGTTCAAGAACAACAAAGGTTGTTGAGAAACAACAATGATTGTTTTCTAAGGAAAACAATAACTTTTTTTGTTCCTGGACAACTATTGCTGTTAATGGACAACTTCTGTTGTAGCTTTACAACACTGTTATTCGATTCATGTGACGTCACATCCTTTTCACTGTAAAAACTGTCACATTCGTTTGGATGTAAGTGTCACATTCCTTTGAATGTGACTGCCGAATTTACGACGCTTTGCCCTGTCGATTCACATTACAACAAATATGACATCATATTATAACGAATGTGACAGCTTTTACAGTTAAACGAATGTGACGTCACAGGAATTGAATAACAGTGAACATTTTTGCTGTCACTTGACAACTTTTGTTGTTACTGCACAGCTGACGTTGTTGCCAGACAACAGCCGTTGTTGTTGTACAACACGAGTCAGTTAAAAACTTAACAACAATTTGCTGTTAATTCACAGTATAAATTTTTACAATGCATTTTGCACGAAGTTCTGCAAATTTGTGCACAAAAATATATTATAAATTCAATTTTAGTATAAGAGCTTTAAGTTGGGCGTCCCGCCCCGCCCCGCCCCGCCCCGCTCCGCCCCGCCCCGCCCCGCCCCGCCCCGCCCCACCACGCCCCGACTGCTGGGGACAGCGGCTGCCTTAGCCGCGGCACGTGGGCGCGAGTGTGGGCTGGACGCGGTGCGCGCGCTCAAGTAGGCCGCGTCTGTGCCGGAACAGAGAGAGAGAGAGAGAGGAAGGGAGGGAGGGAGGGAGGGAGAGAGAGAGAGAGAGAGAGAGGGAGGGAGGGAGAGAGAAAGGCGGAGCTCTGAGTGTTGTGTTGGAGTGCAGGAGAGCGGGCGGGAGTGGGATCCTTGGCGCGGGGGTGGATATAGATAGAAGTGCCTCTCGTAAGCTGGAATCACATATTTGCCATCTCGCTTTTCTATCGCACGCAGTAGGGGTGGGTGTGCTCTCAGGCTCCGTCCGTCAGGCGCCGTGGCCTGCAGTGTCTCCAAACGGGCTGGTAGTTGCGGGCTCCTCCGCTTTTGCTCCAAAGTAAAGATGCCCGCAGGAGCCCGCAAGGTTATTCAAGTCTAAAATTTGCACATAATTTCCAATTTAATTGTATTTTTGCCTTGATAGATCTTGAGAATAGTTTTAAATCTTAGCATATGTCAAGGCAAAAACACAATTAAATTGGAAATTATGTGCAAATTTTAGACTTGAATAACCTTGCGGGCTCCTGCGGGCATCTTTACTTTGGAGCAAAAGCGGAGGAGCCCGCAACTACCAGCCCGTTTGGAGACACTGGTGGCCTGGGCCCTGCCTGCTGGAGTAGGCGGATCCGCAACACTCGCGCGCATAGAGGTACAAACGCGGAGGTAAATGAAACCACTTCTGCCCTCTTCTCAGCTGTGTGAAGACTCAGAAATCGTCAGTTGTAGCGAGTTACCAGTAAATCCTCAGTAAAAAAATATTTCACGCCTCACGCCGTCCCCGCCCCGCTCCGCGCCAGGAACTAGTTAGCAGCTGTGCCGAGTGGCGTGCGCGTAGCGTGCCGCACTTGCCGCCCCAGCCCTCCTGGTTGTAGACTCCGCGCCCCCTTTGGAGCCTGAGCCCTCCCCCCAGCCCAGCAGCGAGGACTTACTTGGTAACCAACACCTCTTGCTACGTGCTCGGCCCCGCCCCGCCTCCTCGCGCGAGCAGTGGTGACATGGATAAAAACATGTACAGGGGATTGCGGTGAGAAGGTGTTATTCGCCCGGACCAAACGTCAGAAAACTAGAAGTAATTCACTGTGAGAAATATTCGTAAGAGTTACGGGAAAATTTTCCATGAGAAATGTCGTAAAGTTACGATGTTAAATTGTAAAATTACAAAATTTTAAGCACACTTGGTATCGACTTGAAATTCTTAAACGAACACAAATAAGCGTTCGTAAATTTACGATTTCGATTGTAAATTTAGAACACCATTTGTAAATCACAAATTACGAAAAAAGTCGTAAACTTACAGACATATTTTTCACAGTGAAATACGACGTGCATGTTTATTCTATTTTTTTTAAATATCGTGAAAGACAACGCGCGGGCTGGTGCAGCGCGCAGCGGAGCGCCTGGTGGGTAGGCACGCCCGCTGCACAGACGCGCGCTGCGGGTCGGCCTAGGCTGCGGGCTGCAGGCGGTGGAGCGGGGTGGGGCGGGGCCCGGTGGGGCGCGCACGTGTGGTGGGCGGCGGACATCCCCCCCCCCCCCGCCGCACCGCGCATTGTGTCACCTTCTGCCCTGCCCTGCCGCCGCGCTGATCGTGGTGTTTCTCCTTCCGGTCCCGCAGGCAAGCCCGACTCGCCGTTCAACTGCACGCTGCTGAACCAGACGTCGTCGGCGCTGGGCGTCGAGTGCGTCCCGGGCTTCGACGGCGGCCAGCCGCAGCGCTTCGAGCTCGAGGTGTACGACGACGCGGCGCGCCTGCTGGCCAACGTGTCCTCGGACACGGCCAGCTTCTCCGTATCCGGGCTGGCGCCGGGGCTCGTGCTCAAGATGCTCATCTACGGCAGCAACAGCAAGGGCCGGTCGGAGCCCAGCCGCCTGGAGGGCTTCACGCTCAAGGGCGCCGAGAAGCAGACAGGTGGGTGTTCTCCACCACACGCTCGTGTGTCCGGCGTGCTCTCGAAATGTGCACTGTTAAACCGAATTGTCATGTGACGATAAATAGCTGTGATGAAACAGTCGTCACGTGACATGCATCTCGTCTCTTGGCATGCATCTTTCGTCACATGACATGCAACATACTCGTCACATGACATGCAATATTCGTCACGTGACTTGCAACATTCGTCACACTGTGATGAACTATTTCTCACTTAACATTTATCCAAACCCCTTGTGACGAACCTTTCAGGAGTAAAATTCTGCACTGGCTTTGTCGTACTGTGACGACTTAACATTTTACTGTGTGTTCTTGATTTCAGAAATTTAACTTAGTTTAATGACAAAATGCGCTTCACTCAAGCAGAATGTTCCTAAAACTTTAAGAACACTGAAAAATTAAGAACATAGTTTTCTGGGTGTATGTTGCACGGAAAAAAGGATTTTGTTCTCACAACAAACGAGTTTGTTAATATAGACATAATCAAAAAAAAATTGTTCCGGGAACTAAAAATTTGTTGGGGGAACCAAGTTTCTGTTACTGCAAGAAATTTTTTGTTGGGGGAACAATCTGTTAGTTGTGACAACAGAATGAGGATTTTGTTCGATTTTGTTGTCACAACTAACATTTTGTTGCAGTAACAGAAACTTAGTTCCCGCAACAAATTTTTAGTTCCCGGAACAAATATTTTTGATTATGTCTATATTAACAAACTTTTTTGTTGTGAGAACAAAATCCTTTTTACCGCGTGTCTGTTTGGTTGCAGAGGAGAACCTGCTGTCGCTGCTGGGGCCGCCCGAGCTGACGCTGACGCCGGTGCTGGGCGGGGTGCTGGGCGTGGCGGCGCTGGCGGTGCTGGGCGCGCTGCTGGTGGCGCTGGTGGTGCGGCTGCGCGCCGGCTGCTCGCGCCCGCTGGGGCTGGCGCTGGCCGGCGGCCGGGGCGGCGCCCGCCGCCCGCACGGGCCCGCGCGCCCCGCGCAGCTCCCGCTCAAGGACAAGCAGGCCGCGCTGCCGCTGCGCTCCGACCACCTCGCCGACGACCGCCTCATGCCGCCCTACTCGGACAAGGACGACCGCAACCCGGACCTCATACCGTGCAACAAAGGTGGGTGCGCACTGCAAACCCTTGAATCCAGATTCTCGACCGAAAAGGGAAAGGACACTTTTCCTTGCTTATTTAGAGTGATAATTTTAAACCACACTTTCTTTGAGCGACATATTATTTGGCCTCGCTCTATAAGAGTAAGGATTTCTTAGCCTTACTTTATCCAAGCAAGAATCCTTACTTAATTCATGCGAGATCACAAAATTCTTTCTCAAATGGAGCTAGGAAAAAAATTCTTACTCTCCAGAGAGTAATAAAATTGCCCTCAAGTTCTCGCCAGTATAGGAGTGAGAATCAGTATTCGTTCATTTTTAGTACGAGCACTAGTGAAAGCTTACGGTGATTTTTTGACTGTAAGCCACGGTGAATTCTGCAGCACCGTGCCTTACGGTTCAAATGAGGCGAGCGCTGCCGTCTTGTGAACCCAACTGCGCGCTCAAAGCAGACGGCCGGGGTTAGAAATGCCCAAATATCTAAACTTTTTCTAAAAAATTTAGCAAGTGTTTTCCACACCCTTTCCGCGCACCCTGTGCCCCGCGCCTGGGAATGGGGCCACAAGGGCAGGGGGTTGCGGAGATGCGGGGCGGGGCGGGGCGGGGCGGGGCTGGGGGGCACCACACATGTCACAGGCGACGCGACGTGCGTGTGTAGGCCCCGTTGCGCGCACCCCGCCCGACTTCACCGCCCCGCCCCGCCCCGCCCCGCCCCGCCGCGCCCCGCCCCGCCTCCGCCCCGCCGCGTGGCACCCTGCGCGCGCGCCCGCTCACGCACGCCCATGGAGCACATATGGATTTACTGGAATGCCGGCACCTCCTAAATCAACGCAGACTTGCAAGAGTCGAGAGGCGGGGCGGGGCGGGGCGGGCGGGTGACGGGGTGTGGAGAGCAGAGGAGAGGAGGGGAGGGGAGGAGGAGGAGGAGGGAGGGGAGGGGGGCCTTCTTGGCGGGCACGAAAAACCACACGGGTGGGGAGAGAAAGGACCCAGACAGTGACAAATGAAGGAGTGGCGGAATGAGCGAGGCAGTGGTGACGCGCGGAGGGGTTGGGGAAGGGGAAGGGGATGGGGGACCGTTTCGAGAGGGGGTTGCCTATTCAACCCCTCCGCCCTCTACCCCCAAACCCGTTTGCACCGCGCTGCAATTTTCAATTTCTATCTTGATTCTCTCTCGGCTCGGCTCGGGCCGGAGAGGCCTTCCCTCTGCGCCTGCCTGTCACGAGGCGCCGCTGAACTTTGGCGCTTTAGACGCCTCGCTGAAGCAGTTCTTCATCGCAAACGGCGCCGGGCCGGGCCGGGCGGGCCGGGCGGGCCCAGCCCATCCCCCGCCGCGGGACGGAGGACTGAGTGAAGACCTCACCTTCTTCAGAACAATTACGCTCATTGTTTAATGAAACGCATAACGACGACCTCTTCCTCGTCTGCGCCCAAAATAAAATATCTTAAGTCTCTCTCCTTCTTCAACCCCTCACCCCCCGCGGGGCTCCCACCCTCCCCCGTAGTGAATAATGTGGAAATTACCGTCAGAGCTCTGCTAACATGACCCCCCCCCCCCTCCAGCCCCTGCAGCCCTCATCCCCGCGGTCCGTCCCGACCCCGTTCCCTTACTCATCCCCTCACTCGATTTCCTAACAAAGCACAGTGTGTGCTCCGGCTGGCGACGGGACGGGGTGCGGCAGCGGCAGGGTGGGCGCGGTGCCGTGCGGGCAGTGAGTGCCCCCGCCCCGCCCCGCCCTACACCACCCCGCCGGCGCGGAGGGAGCCGAGGGCGAGGGTGAGGGAGGCCGAGACTGAGCGCCCGGCCCCGCCCCGCCCGGCCCCGCGCTGCTAGGGACGGCGGAGCCAACCTTTCAAATTGCGTCCTTAAGACTTCCAATGGTGTATAATTAGAAATTTAATGGGAGTCGCGGGTTTGCGCCCCCGCTCTTTTCTTCTTCTTTTTTTCCCCCTTTTCTTTCCTCTGGATCGGCCGTTGCCAACGGGCTGGACTGCTATGGGGTGGCGCGGAGGCTTTGGAAAAGGTCCTGCGCCCCCGCGCCGCCCCCGCGCCGCCCCCGCGCCGCCCCCGCGCCGCCCCCGCGCCGCCCCGCCAGCAGCGGGCTTAAGGATTACCTAGCTCCCACGCCCTGCCCTGCCTGCCTCGCCCGGCCCCGCCACGGACCGCGCCGACGCCTTCGTTTGCCTCAGGCAGGACCGCCCCTCGGGCGGTTCGTTGTGCCCCTCCGTAACTCGCATGGCGGTCCACTAACTCCAGCAATAATGAGTGTGGACACTTTGTCTGGTAATCGCTGAGGAGAAGTCCCTTCCAGCGAGGCCACGAGGTCCTGCCGTCAGTAACCAATAGCCATGGCGCCTTGCGGGCCGCAAGTGTTGGCAACCCTCCCGCACTCGTGCTCGGCTCGGCGGCACAGCATAACCGCCAGACCCTAAGGGGCCCGTCCCGGCGGTGTTGAACACCAGTTTGACGCGTGTCTCTTAAGCGCGCCCCGCCCCGCCCCGCCCCGCCCCGCCCCGCCCCTCACTCGCCCCCGGTCCCGGTGCACTTCGGGCACGCGCGGCCTCTTCAACTGCGCCGTACCATCGAAACTCGTAAGCCAGAGTGCGCGGGGCGGGGCGGGGCGGGGCGGGGCGGGGCGGGGCGGGGCGGGGCGGGGCGGAGCGGAGCGAGACGAGTGCCAGTCGGGAACGCCATCGCATCGGCCCCAACCTGGCGCGTTGGACCGGACCTGGCCGGGCCGCAGGGCGCCTATATAAATACATGAGGCTGCCGGTGACCCGCCGTGGCGCCCACCCGCACTCTGGTATTTTCCTTCCCCCGGGGCAGGGGTCGGGGCTGGGAGGGGCAGGGCGAGGCGAGGCGAGGCGGGGCGGGGCGGGGCGGGGCGAGGCGGGGTGGGGCGAGGCGGGGCGGGGCGGGGCGGGCCCCGGGTGGCCGCGCCGCCACGGCGGTCCGGCCCCCCCACCATGCCGCCGGATAAATGAGGCAAATTGTTGTGTTTTTTATTCCGGCCGCATTCTACACGGGCGGGGCGGGGCGGGCGGGGTAGCGGTACCCGCCGCTCTCGTGGCGTCTTGGCTCGGACGCTGGGGGGTATGGGGAGGGGAGCGGGGGGAGGGAGGAGGGTCGCAATAAATAAAGAGCACGCGGAAAATGGAAGTGTTTCGGAACCGAGAAAACTCCAACAAGACGAGACAAGACAAACACCATTCGCTAAAACGCACCTGACTGTTGGGCTCCGCGGCACAGCAGCCGCACCGCGAGGAGGGTAGAAGGGAGACGGTGTTTGTCTTTGCAGAACAGGTCTTCTTTTCCTCCCTCTGGGCCTGCGTCTCCGCGGGCGTCAGGCGGCGGGTACCTGCCTGCTTCTGAGCCGTCAGGGCTGCCGCTCAGATTCGAAGGGCGCGACAGGACAGGTGAATAAAGATATCCGTGAGGGCGTCGACATATCAGGTCAGTACGCTGGGTGCAAATGATAAAACCCCGCACTGCAACGCAATTTTTTTCCGTCGTCGGAGTCGCAAAGTCCTAGCTTTTTTAAAAAAAATAACTTATCGAGGAGTATTAGGGGCAGAGACAAGGTAGGAGGGATGGGACGTTATGGTGAGGCGGGGGCGGGGCGGGGCGGCGGGGCGGGGCGGGGCGGGGCGGGGCGGGGTGGGGCTGTGCCGGAGTGATTTTGCCTTTCAAATGGCCCGGACTTAGATCCCCGCACACCTGGTCGGCCGTGCCCAGTTGGCTGGCCGCGCCGCGCAGCCAATAGGCGTTTGCCGGATTACCTGAACACAGCAGCACCTGGCTCGGCTTGACAGTCCTGGGCCCCTGTCCTCCGGGTGCCTCCGGGCCGCCCCGCCCGGCCCCCGCCCCGCGCCCCCGGAGTGAAGTGAGTGCTCTGCTGCCGAGCCCACGCCACCGGGGGCTTCCGGGCGGGGCGCGCGGCGTGGCGGCGCGGGGCGCGGGACCCCTGCAGCTTGAAGCGGGCCTGCTTCCGGGCCTCGGGCTCCCGGCTCCGGGCTCCGGGCAACTCCCGCCGCCCTGGGCGTGATGGGGTGCAGGCAAGCGCAAGCGACCTGGCGGGGCGGGGCGGTGGGGTGGGGCCCACCGCCCTGGTCCCGGCCCCGGCCGAGCCTGCCCTCAGGCTTGCTGGCGGGAGAGGAGGAGAGGATATACCTTGTTTGAGGATTCATTGCCCTCCATTCACGTGAACTGCCGTGAAAAGAGCCCAGCCGCGGCCCCGGCGGGACCAGCCAGCCCGGCCCAGCCCGGCCCAGCCCGGCCCAGGAGCTCGGCTTGAAGGGGACGGGCGCGGCGGACCCGGCCCGGCCTGATTAGACTCACAGCCACCCGGTCTTAATCCGAAGCCGAGGCGCGGGCACGGGCAGGGCGCGGGCAGGGCGTGGGCAGGGCGCGGGGCGCGGGCGAGGCGCGAGTGGGGCGCGGGCGGGGCGGCCCCGGCGGCCATCGCGCGCCAGGACACCGGATTTGCACATCGAATTGTGAGTAACGGCTGTAGGGGGAATATCGGAATACCGCAATGAAGGTCCCCAGTCTGATTCGGAAATCATTATCACGCGATTTTCGCTGCTCTCAGCTGCGCCGCCTAGTGGGCGCCAGCCTGGCTCCATACTCAGAGGCGATGCGCCCGTACTTCTACCAGCAAAGTGTTCTAGTATAGCCGGCTAGCGGTCTTTGACGCTGCATACCGTTGACGCGACGCGACACCACGCCACGCCACGCTGTGTGCCGGTTTGGAAACTGTTTCCTCTGCCAACACTGCAGCTGCCCTGTTTGTCCGGCCTCCCCGTCGGGCCTCCCCCGTGATGACGTTTGTTACAAATCTAAACATACCTGGCGGCCAATGCAATCTAGTTCTCACTAGTTTTCTAGTTGTGAGTCTGTACTCTGCGCGGACGCGGGTGTCGCCGGAACAAGGTTTTCCATGAAATGAATGCGGGTGTTGGTGCAGGACAGCTTCTGATGGTGTATAACCTTGACTGTTTCAGACTCCGACTACCAGCTGGCCACGCCGGGACAGAAGTCGACCCCCCCGCCAGACAACAACGGCGTGCTGGGCGGGGCCGGGCACCACGGCCTCCACGCCACGCTCCGCAACGGGGACGTCTTCTGCAAGCAGGACAACCGCGAGGTGGAGCGGGAGAGATACATCGGCCGGCAGGTACGGAGCGGAGGCGAGTCAGCCATCAGCGCAGTATACTTCAGATGATGTACCGGGTGTTTCTCTGAATGCGTAACAGTGTTGCGGGTTTGCCTACCCTATTCGCCCGTAAGGCGCCATGGCCCCTGCAGCGCTGGAGAGTATGCAGACCCGCAACACTGTTACGCATTCAAAGAAACACCCGGTATAGCGTCACATTTTCTCGTCGCGCCCCGCCACGCTTGGCGCGGGGCACTCCGTCCTGACCAGTGTTGCCAGAAAAGTGGGCAATAAGTTGCCCAAACGCAGTGGAGTAAAGCGGGCTGCATGTGCGCCTGCCTACTAGGCAACATGTACGCACCTGTGCAAGGGTGTTGCCTAGCACGCAGGCGCGGATGCAGCGCTTTTCCCACTGTGGTTCGACTACTTATTGCCTTCTTTCCTGGCAGCACTGGTCCTGACTTGCCGTTAGTTTGATGTTTCGTGGCGGAGTAGCGCTAGCGCCCCACGACTGCCGCGGGGTATCGCGTAACGCTACACTCGGACCTTGCTGTACCACCCCCTCCCCTCTCACTGCTGGTTACGCTCCTGCCGACCCGACACTCTCCCTACGAGCGCCCGCGCGTTCCTCGTTTCATTCTGTAAAGAGGGAGAAACAATAGTAATATGGAGTGGGGCCTCTTTGACGATGTAAACGCCATGTGCGACGCGCGTAATTTTGTTTTCTAGTTCTGATTTTCCCGAGCTGGAGAAAGAGTATAAATAATAAAAGAGTAAAGTACGGCACACAAAAAAAAAGAAGAAAAAAAAAGTAAAACTGGGTCGGCAGTGGCTGCTGTGTAGCACGACTGCTCTCGTAGAGCCCGGCCCAAGCGCGGGGAATATTTTGAATTAATGGGCGGGGGAGTAGCCGGGCCGGGCCGGCGTGGCGTGGCGTGGTGCGGGATCAAGTTTCTGTGTCCCGGCTCCTGCGAACGCGACGGGGCGGGGCGCGGCGCGGCGCGCAGGCACAGCGCGAAGAGGAGGGGAGAGGAGAGGAGCGGAGAGGAGCGGAGAGGAGGAGAGGAGGGCGCTCGGCCCGGCCCGGCCCGGCCCGGCTCGGCTCCGCGACGCAAACGGCAAAAAGAATAATAAATACGGACGCGTTTGTTCGTTATGTCGCTTCTTCTCTTCTGTGTCGCTGCTGAACCTGACGCCCTTCTTGTTCTCGGACCACTCCTCGGAGGGGGGGGGGGCTGCTCCTGCTGCTCTCTGGCGTAGGGAAGAAGAAGGAGAAACGGACGGAGAAGACAACATTTACTTTTCCTGGTAATGATAGGCATAAATGCTGCGAGCCGGTCCCGCCGGTCCACATTCGAATGTAGCAGCTGCAGCACTCGGCGGGCTGCGGCTGCGGGGCGGGGGCCGGGCCGGGCCGGGCCGGGCAGGGCAGGCTCGCAGCTTTATGGAGAGCACATTCAGCAGCCTGTATGCCCCCGCGCTGCCCCGCCACGGCCCACCACGCCTCGCTACTGCATTGTTCTTTGGTGCGCTGGGGCGGGGCGGGGCGGGGCGGGGCGGGGCGGGGCGAGGCCTCTGGCACGCCTGACGGAGCGCACCACATCTATAGGCGGGCCTCGGCCGGGCTGCGGGCGGACCCGACATCAAAGCTAAGAGGGGCGCCTGCCTGCCTGCTGCTCCGCACCGCCCCGCTGTGTGGTGTGAAACCGGAATGCCTGTCCGGGGCAGCCGCTGCGGCGCGGGGGCGGGGCGGGGTGGGGTGGGGTGGGGCGGGGCCGGGCGGGGCAGGGCGGGGCGCGCGGCCCGGTAGAGACCCTCCAGGAGCAGCTAGCTGCTCTCTGCCAGCGTTGTGTTGTGGCCCGTGGGGGTGGCGCGTTGTCCAGTGCTAACTGCCTGTCCGTCACGTTGCAGGACGACGAGGTGACGTACGCCGAGCTGGTGCTGTCCGGGAGGGCCGCCTGCGCGGACGCCAACGGCGGCGGCACGCTGCGCCGCGGGGTGGCGACCTGCGGCCGGGAGCCCACCATCTACGCGCAGATCGACCACTCGCGGAAGGGCCTCGCGGGGCTGGCGGGCACGCCGCCGTCGCTGGGCACGCCGCTGTCGCCGTCGGCGAGTACCCCGGGCCTGGCGGGCGTGCCGCCGCCGCTCAGGGAGATAGTGACTGTACGGACACCGCTGATGGCGATGGCCTCGCAGCAGGAGAGTTGTGTGTGAGAGTGTTGACAGTGTCTGCGTCGTGATCGTGATAGTATTAAATTGGAAGACTTAGGCCCGCGGCCCGGCCCGGCCCGGGCCGGACGCCTGGTGTCCAGCGGTGCGACAAGCCCTTTGCCAAAGATGTTCCGCGAGCACAAGAAGACTTCGGTCGCTGTACAGCTGCGCTGGTGTCGCGCACCCACCGCCACCACCACATCGCCCTTCTGTCCCTTCCCAGAAACTACCCTCCATTTTACTCAGGCCCCACCGGTCGAGTTGAGGGACGGATTGAGGACCCTAAACAATGACTACCACCACTGTTATTCAGAAACTGTGACTGGTGTCCCATTGGTATTACTATTGTGTCACACTCGTCACACTCGTTATGACGTTACATGTCTAAGCGTGTTCTTCTCATAGACTGTGGGGCTGAGCGTGAGCGATGTGACACGAGTTGCGGTCTTTTGAATGTGGCGTCACAGTTTTTAAACAACATTATTCCTCTCATTACCTTCAACGAGGTTTTTGATTTATTTTTCTATAAGTTTTTCCTCAAACTGTTACAACACTAAGTCCAACAAAAACACAGTGAACATTGAGCATGATTTGTGGGAAAATGTCGCCACTAAAACGTGTCTTGGGACACATAGCGTTAACACCTGTTATGTGGGGCCCCTATGACATAGGGCCTGCTTATGCGATATCTACTCAGATTGTGGTTACATGCCTAAATCTAGATCATCTCGTACCCTGTAGGGAATGCTAGAGCGGTTTATGGCAATAACCATCATGTCATCTCAATGTTATCAAAATTTATTTTCAATTTTTGAATAATGGAAAAACATTTTTGCCAGTTTGTAAGGACAGAAGGGTTGAAAACTAGCGGTACACTTGATGGATGACTGAAAAACTCAGCTCGGCCCAGTCAAACAAGAATTTGTGTCAGAGTAAAATACAATGTCTTGGAATGTGTTTAAAAGGGTATAGTGACCAGATTTCACATAAATATTTAAGGAACTAAGAGCAAGCCATATCTGGTGTCTGCGCCCAACAGACTGCATAGAATCTAAAGTGGATTAGTAAAATTGCCCTTGTATGAATATTTGAACATATGTATATATATGTAAGAGATTTCCTATTTCATATTTTTTTACTGAATGTACAAAGAAATAATTACTGTAAATAATATATCAGTGCAATACTGATTTAAATTTGGTTTGTAACTTATTGTGCATATCGGTAAGTAGCATATGTGACCAGAGATAGTGTGTAAATATTCAATATCCCTTGTTGAATACTCAAAGTTGTGTCCTACATAATTAAAAACCATGCTCCTCGTTTAAATGAAAAAAAAAAAAAAAATACAGTACAAACTGTTTTGCTTTGTTCACAAAAATTCCGAACTTGTCCCATTTGTATTTCAGTTTATAAATGTTCATCGCCTTCTTTCTGAAATACCCAAAAGAAATTATAGTCGTTTGTAAGGAGAGTTGCAACTATTAAATGAACTAGTCAATGTGAACTAAAAGTCTCAGCCTGGAAATTTAAAAAATGCCTTATGTTATGTAATAAAGACAAAGCCAGTATTTTAAAAAATGAAGGTTTCTGTACCATTAAGCCATGTGTATTCCGCTCAGCCAACTTTAAACAATTACTGTTTCTTTACCCGGCAAAGCATAAAATTTCAACGAGAAAAACAAAAAAAAAAACTCTATTCTGACTATTCTGATCCAGATCATAATAGGGAGCCAGCTGTTGGAGCTTTTTTCTTTAACTTCCAGGCATGTCTTCCATTCACTACAGCTATCCAGAGAATACTAATGTCCTTAAATACATTGACATTATGGAGCCCCATTTTGAACTCAAACATGAATTTAAATACCATGGAGGACTCCTAAAGAATGAAAAGTTGCAATTTGGAAGTAAAAGTGGCTTAGACAACACCCAGGTAATTTTTTTTTTTTTTTTTTTTTGGTTTTCATAGCATTTTGTCTTTCTTCAGTGTTTGCCTTTGCTCTACTGGTGTCTGTTAATTTATCACAAAAATGTAAGTGCTCATAATTCATTCTATTTTTTTTCCTTTAGATATCAGTATGATGGAAATGCACGGCTATCGGCAGTTGATGTGGAGATAAACAGTAAACAGCTTCCCCAGATTCGTCTGAAACACAATCAAAATTTAGGAGTACTTGAGAGTATAAGTGATCTTCGAATATTCCGAAATATGTTCAATAAATCTGTCATGCAAGACAATGCAAAACAGTTTCTCACCATTATTGATTATGATAGTCATGGTCGAATAAAATCTATTCTTATCAACATGAAGGCATTTGATGTGTTCAGGTAATGAAGTCAGCATTCAATCTCTAACTAAGAAACAGGTTTTCTTTTGTTATATTTAATATAATATTTTTTTCTGAAAGGCTTGAGAGAGAATGACAAAAGAAATCAAATCAAAACTCAACAGTTTTTGATTGGGAGAACATCTTCTATGGATCGCATAACGTATAATGCTGATGGACATGTTATGGAAGTTGTTGGTAGTGGAGCAAACAACTAGAAGTTTGTGTATGATGAAAATCGAACTGTCATTGGAGCTATAGATCAAGGTCATAAACAGTCACTTGGCTATGACTTGGGTGATCGTGTTGTACAAGTTGGAGATGTCGAACTTATAAACTATGACTCAAGAGGATTTGTCATTAGACGAGGAGAGCAGAAGTATAGATATAATCCAAGGGGGCAGTTAACCCATGCCTTCGAGCAAGATAAATTCTCTGCATGGTATTCCTATGACGACAGAGGAGGAATGATTTCTTGGAGAGATTCACAGGACAATATTACTCAACTCCCTTATGCCTATCCTCATACAACTGATCTTGTGTCACATGTGCATTTCCCTAAAACAGGAAGAACATTCCGTCTTCTCTATGATGATAAGAAGTTTCTCATTGCTGTTGAAACATCAGAACAAAGGTTTTATGTTGCCTGTAATCAAAATGGTTCACCGCTAGCTCTCTTTGACATAAATGGAAACATTATTAAAAAGGTAGTTATGCTATAATGAATTTTAGGTCAAGAAGAGTATTTCCAACATTAATATGTTATACTCATACTCAAAATATTTAATTTTTATTTCAGATCCAACAAACTCCATTTGGAAAAGTGCAAATGGACTCTAACCCTGACTTCTATTTGCCCGTTGATTTACATAGTGGCCTTCTTGACCCTCATACACATTTAATTTACATAAATGGTCGTCGGTGTGATCCAAGTATTGGGCAATGGATGACACCTGCTTAGGAGGAACTTGCAAGCCAGTTAACTGCACCAACAGATGTATTTATTTATAGGTTCCATAATAATGATCCCATAAATCCTCCTCAGAAAAGAGTTAACTACATGACAGGCAAGTTTTGGAAAATGTTGGATCCTATGAAAATCTTTAGCAAAGGATAGAAGTATGATTAAAGTGTATTCCTCCGGTATCGGGCTGCTTGGAAGAGCCACATGTTTTTTAGTCCCAGAAGAGGGTAGCCTGTGAGTTTGGACGAAATCGGAGACAATTTTTTTCAACCGAAAATCGCAAAGTCGCAAAGGCTATAGCCTTTGCATTTTTAGGATTTTCGGCCGAAAAATAATGTTGCTCCAATGTGACGGGGGTTGTCCAGGGGGACTCTTACGCACCCTTAGACCAACCCCCAAGGTAAGCCTGTGAGTTTGGTCGAAATCAGAGACAATTTTTTTTTCGGCCGAAAATCGCAAAAACGCAAAGGCTATAGCCTTTGCATTTTTAGGATTTTCGGCCGAAAAATAAATTTCGCTCGAAAGTGATCGGGTTGTGCAGGAGCACTCTTAACATCCCCTAGACCAGCCCCCGAGGGTTCCCTGTGAGTTTGATTAAAATCGGAGACAATTTATTTTCGGCCAAAAATCGCAAAAACGCAAAGGCTATAGCCTTTGCATTTTTACGATTTTCGGCCGAAAAATAATGTTGCTCCAAAGTGACGGGGGTTGTGCTGGGGCAGTCTTAACTTCCCCTAGGCCAACACCCGAGGGTAGCCTGTGCGTTTGGTCGAAATCGGAGACAATTTTTTTTTGGCTGAAAATCGCAAAAACGCAAAGGCTATAGCCTTTGCATTTTTACGATTTTCGGCCGAAAAATAATGTTGCTCCAAAGGGACGGGGCGTGTCCCGGGGGACTCTTACGCACCCTTAGACCAACCCCCGAGGGTAGCCTGTGAGTTTGGTCGAAATCGAAGACTATTTTTTTTTCTGCCGAAAACCGCAAAAACGCAAAGGCTATAGCCTTTGCATTTTTAGGATTTTGTGCCGAAAAATAATGTTGCTCCAAAGTGACGGGGGTTGTCCAGGGGGACTCTTACGCACCCTTAGTCCAACCCCCAAGGGAAGCCTGTGTGTTTGGTCGAAATCGGAGTCAATTTTTTTTTCGGCCGAAAATCGCAAAACGCAAAGGCTATAGCCTTTGCATTTTTACGATTTCGGGCCGACAATAAACCAAAGCTTTTGCTACTAGACGAAACGTGTCGTCTGCTCACTGTTGCTTTGATGAATTCTCTGCCCTCTGTCAGTTCAACCGAAATTCTGACTTGTTAATTTATAAGTAAATTTTTATAGAAGGCGTTCTCGCTACCGGCAGTGTATAGTAGCAGAAGCTTTGGTTTATTGACTATATATGTCGTATACTTTTTTTTTTGCATTCTGGTTTTGTCATGATTACACCTTTCACACGCATTACTTTCGTGTCACCCGTCCTATCGACAATGGCATCGAAAATCACTTCAGGAAGAAGTAGTTTCATTGTGTACTTACCCTGGGATGTGGGCGAACAGCTTATCTCACAACTAAAACAAGAAAGGGTTGTCCAGGTTAACTCTTGCATTCTGCCCTAAACGGATGGACATGCAGTTCCTCCACACGAACACTTTCAAGATGACTTCTGTTTGCTCTTCGGCCTGGTGAGTGAAGTTCAAAGTGTCAGTCAGTGATAAGACTAGCACTTATGACCATTATTAGAGCGTAGAGCCATGCTGACATCATGATGAGAGGTGTACTAAAAAGACTTCAGATGGCTTTGTAGTGATTTTGTACTCAAGAAATATAGAAATATGCATTAACATGCAGTATTACAACAAAAGTCTATCGCTGGGCTGACTCAAGAGCAAATGTCCAGGTCTTAGCTGGCATAACAGCGGAAGTCCATAGTTTGGCTGACAAAATAGCGCAAATCCACACTCTAAAAATTTTGGTCTTTTAAAAACGAAGATTGGTTGATTAATTTTTCAAACAAAGCACGTCGTTTTAAAACGAAGATTGGTTGATTAATTTTTCAAACAAAGCACGTCGTTTTAAAACGAAGAATGCGCTGTTCTGTAATGACAATTCTTTAAAGATTCAAAATATACTTAAAGTTATAAGCAGATTGGACTAACTTTTACCTGCAATTATGTTGTATTTTGACTTTTATTTGATGTTTCAACTGATTCCAGTCCATGCCGGCATGTAAATATTCGAGTTTTAGCCAAAACCTGAACTTGTGAAATGTCGTTTGAAAACAATGTATTTTGTTTGAGAATTAATTTCAAATGTCGTTTTAGAACAACACATTTTAACAGTGCAGGAGCCAGGTGGACTTGCGTTGTTATGTCAGCCAAGCTCTGGACTTTCGCTGTTTTGCCTTGCAAGGTTTTGGACTTATGTTGTTATGAGCTCCTCACTGGTGGACTTTCGCTCCTTTGTTAGCTCATGGCTGGACTTTCGCTGTTTAGCACTGCTCTGTATCTCTGTTGTTTATTGAGATATCTTAAATCCGTTTTCACAAAATGATAAGTTCTCAACCCCAAAATTTAATACTAACCAAAACCCTAAATGACAAAATTTGGACTTACGTGCCTTTGTCAGCTCATCAGTGTTACGTACCTCTGGACCAACCCCCAAGGGTTACCTGTGAGTTCTGTCGAAATCGGAGACACTTTATTTTCGGCCGAAAATCGCAAAAACGGAAAGGCTCAAGCTTTTGCATTTTTACCATTTCTGGCCCAAAAAAATTTTGCTCCAAAGTGATGGGGTTGTGCAGGGGCAGTCTTGTGTACCTCTAAACCAACCCCCGAGGGTTACCTGTGAGTTCTGTCGAAATCGGAGACAATTTATTTTCGGCAAAAATCGTACAAACGCTATAGCCTTTGCAATTTTACCATTTCTGGCGGAAAATAAATTTTGCTCCAAAGTGACGGGGGTTGTGCTGGGGCGGGGCACTCTTCACTTCCCCTAGGCCATCCCTTGAGAGTGTCCTGTGAGTTTGGTCGAAATCGGAGACATAATATATTCGGCCAAAAATCGCAAAAACGCAAAGGCTATGGCCTTTGCATTTTTAGGATTTTCGTCCGAAAAATTATGTTGCTCCAAAGTGACGGGGGTTGTCCAGGGGGACTCTGACGCACCCTTAGACCAACCTCCAAGGGTTGCCTGTCAGTTTGGTCGAAATCGGAGACAATTTTGTTTTGGCTGAAAATTGCAAAAACGCAAAGGCTATAGCCTTTGCATTTTTACGATTTCGGGCCGACAATAAATTTCGCTCCAAAGTGATGGGGTTGTGAAGGGGCACTCTTAACATCCCCTAGACCAACCCCCGAGGGTTCCCTGTGAGTTTGATTAAAATCGGAGACAATTTATTTTCGGCCAAAAATCGCAAAAACGCAAAGCCTATAGCCTTTGCATTTTTTGGATTTTCGGCCGAAAAATAATGTTGCTCCAAGGTGACGGGGGTTGTCCAGGGGTACTCTTACGCACTCTTAGACCAACCCCCGAGGTAAGCCTGTGAGTTTAGTCGAAATCGGAGACAATTTGTTTTCGGCCGAAAATCGCAAAAACGCAAAGGCTATAGCCTTTGCATTTTTTGGATTTTCGGCCGAAAAATCATGTTGCTCTAAAGTGACGGGGGTTGTCCAGGGGGACTCTTACGAAATCTTAGACCAACCCCCAAGGGTAGCCTGTGAGTTTGGTCGAAATCGGAGACAATTTTTTTTCGGCCGGACATCGCAAAAACGCAAAGGCTATAGCCTTTGCATTTTTAGGATTTTCGGCCGAAAAATAATGTTGCTCCAAAGTGACGGGGGTTGCCTAGGGGGACTCTTACGCACCCTTAGACCAACCCCCAAGGTTAGCCTGTGAGTTTAGTCGAAATCGGAGACAATTTTTTTTCGGCCGAAAATCGCAAAAACGCAAAGGCTATAGCCTTTGCATTTTTAGGATTTTCGGCCGAAAAATAATGTTGCTCCAAAGTGACGAGGGTTGTCCAGGGGGACTCTTACGAACCCTTAGACCAACCCCCAAGGTAAGCCTGTGAGTTTAGTCGAAATCGGAGACAATTTGTTTTCGGCCGAAAATCGCAAAAACGCAAAGGCTATAGCCTTAGCATTTTTACGTTTCGGGCCGACAATAAATTTCGCTCAAAACTGATGGGGTTGTGCAGGGACACTCTTAACATCCCCTAGACCAACCCCCGAGGGTTCACTGTAAGTTTGATTAAAATCGGAGACAATTTATTTTCTGCCAAAAATCGCAAAAACGCAAAGGCTATAGCCTTTGCATTTTTACGATTCCGGGCCGAAAACAAATTTTGCTTCAAAGTGACGGGGGTTGTGCGGGGGCACTCTTAACTTCCTTCAGACCAACCCCCGAGGTTGTCCTGTAAGTTTGGTCCTATTCGGAGGCAATTTATTTTCGGCCGAAAATCATAAAAACGCAAAGGCTATAGCCATGCCATTTTAACGATTTTGGGCCGAAGATAAATTTTACTCCAAAGTGACGGGGTTGTGCAGGGGCAC